>JBCEWC010010280.1:0-17814 GCA_038996855.1 Solanum aculeatissimum | reverse complement strand
TCAGGATTTAGACTCTAGGTTAGTTGGTTAGGAAAGGATCTTAGGCCATTGTTCTGATTTAGCCCACTTAGCCTAAAAATGGCCAACCAATTATGTTAATTATGCCTTGATCCCTGTTTTTTAGCCTAACATTGACCCTATTCTTTGTAAACACCTAATAAGCTTAGACCTTAATGAATGATAATCCCAAACTTGGCTCTATTCTTTCCTTAAATATTATGCACCTCAACTCAGGTTAAAAGCCTAAGTTGAGGGTGGCTACCCAAAAAGTGGTCCTGGTTCGGAGGATAGATATTGTGCACCTCATCTTAGGCCAAAAGCCTAAGTTGAGTATGGTTGGTATAAGGAGAAGTCATAAAAAGAGGATAATGCTTAGTGATATAGAGAAGGGAGAAAAAAATAAAAAGGGTGCAAGAAAAATGATAAACTTGCAAAGTTCAAAACAATGTGAATAAATAAGGGCAAAAGTGCTAAAAAGAAAAGAAAGGCGCCCTTAAGGAGTTGAAAAATGGGAAAAGGGGAGAAGAAAAGAAAGATGATAGGTTGGTAGGGTAAAAGTGGTGAATAATGCAGTATCAAGAAGGGTCATAGTCACTATGTATCTATACAATCACTCCAAAGTCCCCCCGAGCCTACATTACAAGCTTAGAATATCTTAATGTGATCCTAGTCTAATTAGTCAATAAGTCATGATCTATAGTATAAGGGCAAGTATATGGTATTGGGCACAACAATTAAATATCTTTTATGAGAGTGAGTGTTTTGATATAGTCCCAATGAACTTGAATTGAAAATTATCACCCAGAGTGTATGATGGGACTTCTTTCTGTGAGGGCACTTGCATTGCATTATTGATACTTGACTAATTCAGTGATATGTTGCTTATTTGTAGTTGCATAGCTTTTCATAGTTGCACTACTGGATATTATAGTCTTCATTGGTTTATTAGAAAGCTATCTGATATGTGTTTTAAGGAGATTTAGGTATCTACTGAGGTTTTGATGTAGTTTGCACCATTGGGTTGATGTCTTTGTGTTTCTTAAATAGATGGAGTCTGTCGCTTAAGGACAAGCAACAATTTTATGTTGAGGGTGTTGATGTGCTTTCAAAATACAACACATTTAATGCTTAAAATTTGGAATTTTGTGCGTTCTCAAAGCGACGTTAGTAGATTTGATGTTTTTTTTACTTGTTTTACAGGATTTCAGTGTTGGCTTGATTTTGAGCTTAAAGTAAAGATTCACAGAGGTTTTGGTAGTTTACAAGACCTTCTACGGGTCGGGGATCACTCTACGAGTCATAGAGGAGGTTTTGTTTAATGTTCCAATGAAGGAGTAAAAAGTGATTCACACTCTACGAGAATGGACCACGAGTCGTAGAGCATCATACGAGTCGTATAATATGGTTGTGAAGTAAAGATCAGAAATTGAAGAGTTGTTGAAAGTGGCTCAAACGAAACCCTTCATAGGTCATGGACTCCTACACGGCCCATGGAAAAGGTTTTGTGAAAGGTGCCAGTAGATGCAACTACATTCCACGAGACCCTGACTGACGAGTCGTGAACTGCCTCACGAGTTGTAAAATCTACTCATAACTGTCACCGACACAGTTATCCTATTTCATTTCAACTTTGTAATTTAAATACTATAAATAGGTTTTTAGGTTTTTTATCACATATAGAACATTAGATACGGTACTACTACAGAGAGAATAACAAGATTGATAGTTTCTGAACATTATTTTGTGATTTTATTAATTCAAGTTTGCAATTTCATTGATATTTTGGATTTTTGTTCATAAATTCTTGTGCGTAAGTAATTTAATTATGTAATCTTCTTGCATAATTTCTTATCATGCTCCAAGCATGCATGGCTAAATCCACAACTAGGGTTGTGGGAACCATGACGAACTAACTAAGACAAAATTGGATAACTTGCAATTTCTTGGATGGTGTTAGGATGAATTAATTAATCTCTTCACTTTAACTACTTTTTAACGGATGGCCAACGTTAGAACTTGCCTAGTATCACTTGCCGATCTAGGAGGTGACTAATAGGAAAAGAGTTAATTAACAGAAGTTGATCGATTTCTCTCAACTAATGAATCTACTAGATTTAGTAGTGTTGTTCTGAGATAAAAGTAAGGGTTAGTAAAGCAACATCACGGAGACCGATCAAGTAATGTGATGAAATTCACCTAGATGTTTGATCACAGATTTAGGAGAACATAACTTACTGTCCTGCACCTACACACCAGAAAAGAGTCACAAGTATCCAAGAATACTTAGTTAGGGAGTCATGGGGAACGCGTAGCCCTAGTTCATTTTTCTTTCAATTACAAACACTTGCAATTCTAGTTTAGAATTTATTTTTACTTGCAAATCCCCCCACGTTATATTTATTTTTCTATTTCTGGGAGATAGTAGGGTATATCAGTTCACTTTATAAAAGTGTGCTAATCTGGAGTCTACCATATTCCTCGTGGGAACGATCCTAACCCATGTTAGGTTAAATACTTGATTACGACCTCTTTAACCTCCAAGTAGGGGTGTGTGTTGAGCATTAACGTAAGAGTCCAACATCCTTTCACGAGAAGGATCTATTATTGAGGGAGAATTGTCCTTTCACCATCATTCATTCATATATAGAAGGGTTTCCATAATCTCTTTTGTAACTTTCATAAATATTTGGTTGAAACCCTTATCATTAAAAACCACTTCATTTGGACATGGTGTAAAACTAGGTGAGTTAAATGCATTTAGACTTTAAATCATGTAATGCAAGAGGATTATGCATAAATGTCATCAATTCACCAATTCAAACGATTCATAAAACAACCCACCATGAAATTGCAAAACCCAAGGTAACATATCATAAAACATCTTGTAGACCATAAAACTTTCATAATATAGCATAATATCATAGCAAAAGACATTATATAGCAGTAAATACATCATGATATAAGTATTTGAAGAAATACCACAAAACCCATGAAATTTTCATAACATTGAACTAAGTTGACAAGTGAAAATACTTGAGTTTCATGGATGGAAGGAACCTATGAATGAAACTCACATATCTAGTGTGCAAAAACTTAAAGAATCCAAACAATGGATGTCCAAGCTTGAAACCCTAATCCCTTACCTTCAAAGTAGCCTTCAGAGTGGAGAGTCTTGGTAGAATTTGAGCAAAATTTGGAGTTGGAAGAGAATGAGAGTGTAATGACAATGTTTGGGACTGGTATGAGTTGATTTAGGCCTTAAACAACGTAGTTTAGCACTTAGGATGCTAGGAAAAGTCAACTTTCCTTCATTAAAAATATCAGGGGGAAATTATGACACTGGTCTACGGGTCGTAGGTCAATCTACTGCTCGTTGATAGGGGTTTTATCCTAGTTACACCCCAAAACTTCATAAATTAGAACTCTAAACCCCAATATACGAATGCTCATCTATGACTCATAGTTCCGTATATGGGTCCTAAACACCCTTCGTTGGTTCATTCAATACTTAGAAAGTTTCACATCTCAGAATCCAAACAACGAAACATATATACGACTGATATGCTGTCAAAATACAACACTTTTAATGTTTAAAACTTAAAATTTTGTGTGTTCTCAAGGCGATGTTAGTAGAGTTGATGTGTGTTTCTGTTTATTTTGTAGGATTTCAGTGTTGGCTTGACTTTGGGCGTGAAGTACAAAAAGGTTGTAGTTTTTGGAGGTATACAAGACCCTCTACGGGTCGTGGGTCTTTCCACGAGTCGTAGAGGAGGTTTGGTTTGTTCTTCCAGTGCAGGGGTGAAAATTGAGTTGCACTCTGCGAGAGAGGACCACGAGTCGTGAACCAACATACGAGTCATAGAGTATGATCGTGAAGAAAGGATCAGAGATGGAAGAGTTGTTGAAAAGTGGTACAGATAAGACCCTTCACGGGTCGTGGAATCCTCCACGTCCCGTGGAAAGGTTTCATGAAAAGCGCTTGATGGATGTAACTACATTCCACGAGACCCCTTTCACGAGTCGTGAACTGCTACACGAGCCATAAAAGATGCCCATAAATGATGCCAGCACAGTTATCCTATTTTATTTTGACTTTATATTTTAAGTACTATAACTAGGTTTTGTTGGGTTTTTAAAGACATATACAACAATAGAGAGGAAGAGAACGTGAGATAACAACCTACGATTAAAAAAAGCTTGATTGTGAATATCGTTTTTGTGATTTTACTATAATATTTTGGTTCAAGTTTGCAATTATATTGAGAAGTTGGATTTGTGTTCATATATTCTTGTGTGTAAGTACTTTAATTATGTCTTCTTCTTGCACAATTTCTGAAAACACTCCAAGCATGTGTGGCTAAATCCACAACTAGGGTTGTGGGACTAACTAACTCAGATAAAATTGGATAACTTGCAAATTCTTGGATGGTGTTAGGATGTATTAGTTAATCTCTTTATTTTAATCGATTTTCAACGGTGGGCAACATTAGAACTAGCCTAGTATCACTTGTCAGATCAAGGAAGTGAGTAATAGGAAAAGAGTTAATTAACAGGAGTTGATCGATTTCTCTCAACTAATCAATCTAACTAAAATAAGTCAGATTTGCTGGGATAGAGTAAGAGTTAGTAAAGCGACATCACAGAGACAGATCAAGTAATGTGATGAAATTCAGCTATACGCCAGATCAAGGGTTTAGGAGAACATAGCTTACAGTCCTACACCTACACACCAAAAAAGAGTCGCAAGTATCCAAGAGAACTTAGTTAGGGAGTCATGGGGAACACATAGCCCTAGTTCGATTTTCTCTTTATTACAAACACGTGCATTTTAGTTTAGATTTTACTTTCACTTGCAACCTTACCCCCTCCCCCTCTTTGTGTTTATTTTCCTATTTTTTGGGAGATAATAGGGTTAATCGATTTAATTTATAAGTTGTGTTAATCCAGAGTCTATCATATTTCTCGAGGGATCGATCCTAACCATTATTAGGTTAAATACTTGATAACGACCGCTTTAACCTTCGAGTAGAGGTGTGGACTGAGCGAAATTGAGCAATGACACGTCAATCAAATTATGAGTCGTACATGGTCTTGTCCTAGTTACACCTTCCCTAACTTTAAAAACTTGAAGCTTGATCCTTCAATCTACGAGCCTCTATATACGGTCCATAGTTCCTTTTATGGGTCATAGATTCCCATTGTACGCCAACCCCTAACTTCAGAATTTTAACAAGTCTCTTTACCAACTACGAGACCTATCTACAACTTGTAAACCCAACCACGGGCCATAGATAGGTCTCATACATCACTGCACCAGAACCCAATTCACACTTTCCTTCCGTATTTGGACCGTTTAATATGAGGGGTATTACAATATATAAATAGCTTGATCAAGTTGGACATTCAATAAAGTAGCTCGCTCGACCATGTGGGACGTCTAAGCAAACTTTAACTTGCATTTTTGTTTTCCAAATCATATTTTCTTCGACGATTACTTTCACTTTTGCACACCTAACCATTTAGACTTTAAGCTCAATTGTAGACTCTTTTTTTAATGCTCGAATAATCTCATTGACATGAACTTAGTCATGAACATGAGAGTTGGAAATTTTGTCACTAGTGTCTTCTTCAAACTTCTGTAACTCTTGATATAGAACTTGGATTGACAAACGATTTATTTTATTTTTTTTGGAAACTAGACTTAAAAACATTTAATTTGATAGCCGGCAGACCCTCTATCTCTTCATATATTGGGAGATATGCTTGTGTTAAAGTCATACCATATGTTGAATCACTTGAAGTAACCCTCTGCAATGAATCTTTCGATTTTAACTTTTGATTTAAGGTTTTCTTGCCCTAAAACTTTGGTTTAATACTCCAACCTTGTCTTGTTCAAAATCGAACTAAAATCAACAATTTGAACAAAAAAATTATTAATTTAATAGTAATGGGTTATTGGTTTAGCTAATTTGATATTGATTCTGATTTTTTTTTATCTCAGGTTATCAATTCTTAACGGTTTGAGATTGTTTCTCGATAGGTTAACCAAGAACCCAATAACAGATTATAAATTACAAATAATAATTTGGCAAATAAAGTTCTTTACTTAAGGTTTTGTTTCATACTTTTATTTCTTTTTGTATCTTAAACTCTCGATTATTATACAAGGTTCCAATGTTTGCTTTTGAGCAATATGCATTTGGTCAACTTATGGACGTAATTCATTTGGTTTGTCACGTTAATTCTGATTAGTGATTTGAATGAGTTTTTAATGTGAAATATTAACTATTAAACCAAAGTGGAACTGATAATGACCAATAGCTAATAATCAATATCCTAATTAATCTATAATGATTTAGCATATCCAATAACTAATAAATAGAACCTATAAACTTCACAAGAACAATATGCAAACCTACTCCAACCACCTTCATATATATGCTACTCTATATAATTATTGATGAGTATTCTTGATCTCCCAGTTTCACACCAATCCGTTGCCATTTGTCTAGTTACGCGTTAACATGGGGGTATTATAATTTTTAATCCTCTTTTATAACTATTTCAGATATCGCATCTTTTATGGCCAGACTCCGGTTATGAACTACTAAAGAACAACGATTGAAGACAAATAGGACTTCGGAATCAACAGTTCGAGGCAAAGAGGACCTCTGGAGCATTTGACGACTTTTTAGCACCATGCAACACTCGCACAGTGGTGTAATCAACACGCCCATAATTGTGAATTGTCCAGGAGTAAATTCAGGTCATAAGAAGAAATTATAAACTTTTTGTTTGTGCGTGTACATTCACTTGTAACTAATCCGGCCAGCAGCTAATTTAATTAGGTGAGTTCTAAAGAAACAAATAGGAAACGAGAATTTATAACCAATACCAAGAAATGCAATATGCAGTTTTCTTTTCTTTCCAAGTTGTATCAAAGATTTCACACCACCCTTTGTGTCATGCCCTAGATTACTGGTTAGAAATTGCTATATGTCGAATGGTCCAGGCTGACAAGATTTTCCAGATTTCACACAACTTAGACACTCTTCTATTGATACAGAAATCATCAAATGGATACTTGATTTTACTCAAAAACCTACAACTACAAATCGACAAGTGAATATTGAGTATTCAGGGTTAGATGAGAATAAATACGAGGGATCCTCCAGCATGCACGTTCAATTGCCAAACATTTGGAGCAGCAGCAGTGTAGATCATGTTGTGTCCCCAAGCTCTCAGTAATCAGTTAATAAGAATATGAGTCATCAATGTTTTCATCTTGGCAGGAATATACATGCAGGATGCTAGCTCTGCAAGGTAAAACAGCATACAGCGCAGGCAGCTACAGAGCTCCAAAAGCTGATCCATATGAACATCACAGTTACTGCCCAAAATATAACTCTTGCTAATCCATCCAATACTGCATTAACTCACGAAACATCTTGAAATGCTAGACTCAGCTCCTGAGCAGACTTGGCAATTGATCCTCCCCTTCTGAATGAAAAAATGAACAAGAGAAAAAGAGAAAATAAATAGAAAGAGCAAATTCGTTGTGTGACATTTGGACCAAAGTGGATGCCAATGCACTGACGCACCTAGAAAGAGCAGGAAGCCAATTTTTTACTTTTTCAAGCTCAACAAAGCAAAGGTTGTAGCGCTCCATCCTTCGTTATAAATAAGGAAGAAAAATACGCAAATTAGAAAATAGCAACGAACAGAAATATAAGAAAATATGAGATAGTACCTTTGCTCTGCCTCAATATCAACACCAACTGATGCTGGTGCAGACATTGAAGAATAAACCACTGAACCAAATACTTTAACAAGTTTGAGCAGCATAATCAATGAAATGTCTTGATGCCTAAAGATTGTCCACCAAAGGCCAAACTGAGAATCAGACTACACAATTACAGCAAAGACGAAAATAATCAAGCTCAAATTTGTACCTATCCAAGTTGCTCTCAAGCAACCCCCCAAGGAGTGGTAGAAGGCATGTGCAAATCTCTAATGTAATAATGTCATTTTTCTCTGTTAAAAAGCTTATTACATCAGCAAGCACCTGTACCATGCATCAGAAGGTCCACCTCGTGTTAAAAAGTTAAACTATCAAGACCGAGACTAGCATAGAAAGAAAAGACTTACAACAGGATCTGCTATCTTCTTCATTACCACATCATGTAAAAGGGTAAGTTTCAAGATCCAGAATTGGGCACAGAAAAGAAAGACTTACAGCAGGATCTGCCATCTTCTCCACTGCACTAAGTGCCCCTTTAATGTCATGTCTTTGCCAGTACTGATAGACAACCTGTGAGAAAAAGAATATGTTAAATGTTTGCTATCAGGAACACAAGTGACTTTTTTTTTTACTTTCCACCAGATTTTCTAGATAAGTCTTTCCTATTGGTATCCTTTCTATATGAAACTATTAGCTTTTTGCTAATTTTAGGATGCTGAATAGGATTGCTTTGCTTTCATACATTTACCTACTTACAGTTTCAGTTTGTATGTCAGCTATTTAAATCAGGAGGTGATGATTCAATAAAATAAGATATTTACTGATGTATCAAATTCTTCCGCTACTATATTCTCTCAATTCCTTTCGCGGTTTTATCTTTGTATTCTCTTGTTTCCCTCATTCTTCAGAAGCCTCATATAATGAATGATAAAGCCACACAACATGACTTTATTGCTTAAAGACAGTCTGCTTATTAAATTCCTTACCCATTCATACCATGTTTCAGACTTCGAATAGGTCCTAGTAATGTCGTGCGAGTTGTCCTCAGCTAAGAAATAAATTCTAATGCCCATCGTTTATCACCTTATGTAGCTTTTAATCAATCAATAGTCATTGAAGAAAAACTAACTCCCTATGGTAAATACAGTCATCAGAACAGAGCCAACATAACTGGAACTGTATTTAGAACTTACCCTCCAAAAGCTCGTCTCAGGCCATTTTTCCTTGAGAGCCCTTTTGTCACGTAGGTTCCTCAAATGAGAACCAAAGATTATTCTCTTGGGAAGGAATCAAAAAAACAAAGGCGAGATGAGTTGGAAGATAATCCTCCATTTAAAGATACTATAATACTTTCAAACATCTATCAAAGATGTAATATAGCAATTTACAACCCAGCTAACCATGAAGAAGTGCTAGAAGACCTATGTAAGAAAGTTCAAATGGAATAATTACAAAACGATGAGCACAACTATAAGAGAGACTGTACAAGGAAGATGGAGCTCATAAAGTTGATAAAGGTTATTATAGAAGCTTGATTGGATGCTTAATCTATCTCTCCACCACTAGAACAGACATTCTACTTGATGCAAGTCTTTTATCTCAATTTATGCATTCTGTCGGTTAAATGCATATAAGAGCCAAAAAGAAAAAAGGATTATTAAGATACATCAAAGGTACTATGTATCAAGTTTGAGAAGTGTCGAAACTTCCAAGTCGTACGGATTCTCAGATAGCAATTCGGCTTGATCCATTGATATAAAAAAAATGCTTCGGGACAATTTTTTCAGCCTAAGTTCAGGGCTCAGGCACCGTCTCATGGTCCTCTAAGAAACAGGAGATTGTTGCACAATCTCATGTAGGGGTGTCAAATGGGTAGGTTGGAATGAATTTACGACGTCAAAATGAAATGAGTTAACAAATGGGTGGGTCATTGACCTGCTTAAATGTTATTTGGGCTGAAGCGGGTAGGCTGAAATGAGTTAAGAACCGGGTCATAACCGAACCCACCCAATTCTTACTATGTTTTAAATTCAAAGTTACCTTTTTATAATTTGTTTGAGTACCTAATAAAACTTTTTTCCTTATATTATGACTATAGAAAGACATATCAAATAAAAAAATAATTAGACTATTTCTCATGGGTTCAATCTGGATTGCATATCAGCTCAATTTTAAAATTGGCTGAACTAAGTGGGTCAAAATGTACATTTTCTTTTTAAACAATAGGCACCAAATGATTGACCCTTTTAGTCCTGTTCTCATCTCTCCAATTGGACCATCCTTTAGAAATTGTAGATACTGATAATAATTAAAACTCACATTGTTCAAAAAGGGATTAAGTTTTATGATACACCCTTATTCCCCAAGAATAGAAAAGAAAAACACAAATGACCTGAGGAACACATTTATTAAGTCGAACAGGTGTCATCAACACAAGAATAGAATGTTCTCCAACATGTAACAAACAAACAACGTTAAAAACATTCGTCATATAACCATGCTGGACAAAATGCCAAGCTATGGTTTCTCATAGCTTCCAGGAATGATTGAAGAGCCTTGCTACTGAAAGTGAACATCTTATAGATGGTATCAAGACAGATATAAAACTATAATCATTCTGGACAGTGTGGGGAGAGGTCAAATATTTCATGAAATACTACTATTTGGTACTACTCATCGGTTCATTAAAAATAAAAGTACTTTTTACACCAATACGCAACGTACTTCCAAAAATAACAAGGTCCAGGAAAGAATTCCCATCAGCAGATTCAGGAGCACAAATTAATCAGCATATCCTTCATGTGCTTATACAAACCCAAACTCAAGCGATCATATAATTAGAAAAGAAACACACTATTTGGACCAGTAAGTCCAACATAATGTGAAGCAGTACGTATCTCATTTCTTTTTTTCTTTTTCTTTTGGGTGATAACTGAGATTGCTGAAGGGCAGTGCCACGCGATTCAAAATCGGTGGGTAATGTATTACCCTATACCCTTCTCCATTTAAGTACCAAGTTTTTGTCCATGGTAAGGGTTCAAACCCGTGATGTGCCCTTCACCCACATATCACGCATTGCACTCATACCACTAGACCAATACCCTGAGATGTATGTATCTCATCTTCTTTCCAGGTAAGATATTGTAAGTGATTAAAATGTAACAGAAGAAAAGAGGTTCCATTTAGTGAAGTGGAGCACAGTGGGCAGTAGTAAAGTAGGTGGGTTAGGGGTGAGGAACCTTCAACTTCACTATAAAAGTTTGCTTCTCAAATGGTTTTGGATGTTCAATGATGGAAAAGAAGCAATATGGAAGAATGCACTTGATATGATGTATGGAATAAAGGGGCGGGGGGCTCCAAAACCTGTTAGCACACCTTATATGGTGTTGCTGTGTGGGGACATAGGGTGAATTAGTGGGAAGATCTCAACAGCTATACCATGATAACAGTGGGTAATGGTAGAAAATTAGGATATGGAAAGATAACTGGTTGGATGACGGATGGCTAAAGGATCAATTTCCTGGCTTGTACAGCTTGGTAAGCCATTCTGATATCTTATTGGCTGATTGTGTTAATAATACAGGCTAGAGTTCCTATTTTAGGAGAATCTTATGTGATTGGGAAATGGAAGAGGTAAAACTCTTTCTGCAAAAGATGCACCATTGGGTCAGACGAGTATAAGGATGATGCTATGTGCTGGAAGTTATGCAAAGACGAAATGTTTCAGCTAATATACTTTCTACAGATTGCTACAAAAGCAGCTAGCTGAGCCTGATGCTTCTTATTGTGTTAATAATACAGGCTGGAAATCCCATTTTAGGATACTCATCTATGATTGGGACCTGGAAGAGGTAGAATGTCTGCAAAAGATGCACTGTTGAGTTAGGCAAGTATAAGGATGATGCTATGTGCTGGAAGCTACCAAAGGATGAGATGTTTCAGCTGATTCTTTGCACAGATTGCTACAAAAGAAGCTAACTGAGCCTGATGCTTCTTCACCACGGATGATGATCTGGAGGACTTTAGTTCCTCCTAAATATACATGTATTGGATGGCTGGAAGTGCGCAGGGCAAGCATTACAAAGGAAAATTTGCCGAGGGTATAAATTATGCAGTAGGTGTTTTCTTTGTGAAAGATCCTGTGAGTCGGATGACCATCTTTTTCTGCATTGTAAGTTGTAACTACACTTAGAAGACCCAGACTATTTTTGTCATAGTTTGGAGTATACTTTGTGGTGCCTCGAAGCTTTAAGAGCCTTCTATGCATCTAAAAGTTAAATCAGAATAATAGAAAGTTATTGATGCCAATTCCATTGAACAATGAATGGACCATTTGGGCTGAAAGAAAGAAGAGATTCCCCTTTTAAAACAGGTAAAACGTGTGTGTGCACGCGCGTATAAGTTGCACTATAAGAGTACAATCTGTAAGTACAAAAACCAACCAAATTTAGGCTACTGCTTCACAAGGATGCTATCATATCAACTAGTGATTCAGCGTCCACAGCATAGTTTTATTTACACCAAAATAAAACAAAAGAATACACTTTATCTTTGACTTTCTGCACAATTTGTCTTCAAAAACTCTTAGTTCCTCTCCTTCCAAGAAATCCACCATATACAAGCTGGGACAAGTTTGCAGTTCTTTTGCCCACTGCACCATCATTCTGATTCCAGCACTTCAATAAATCAACATTGCTGGCATTGACCATCTGACCCCTACCATGTTCAAGAATAGTTGCAAAAATTTCCCAGTAACAGGGGAATGTACGAGCAAGTGGCTATTATTTTCCCTAGTCTCTCTTGCAACAAGCCTCTCAGTGTCTTTGAACCCTTGGAATGAGTCCAAGGTCTTCAAAAGTTCAACAGCTCCTCCCAGCTCCCAATCATGCAGTAGCCTTCAAAAGTAATGTTCCATCCTTGCACACCTTTTGCTAATTCTGGATTAATATCAGGCAGAGTGGCAATGGTAAAGAACTCAAGGAAAAGTTCCCTTAGAGGTCCATGCCCAAGACAAATATCACACAGATAAAAGAATTTTCCTTCCATTGTCCCACTCTTAAGTTGATTTTACCAGCCATGAAAAACCAAAGATATCTATAGCTTTCCAGATTCCTACACCATGGGGACTGACAACCACCTTTGAACACCACTGGCCATCGTGGCCATATTTGTAATGAATGGAACTTCTCGATAAGGTCTTTGTTTCAAGGTTATACTTCTGTAACCACTTCATAAGTAAACTTCGATTATGAGCTTTTAAGGTTCCTGATGTCAAGGCCACCATCCTTTTTTGCTTTTGATAAGATCATCCCAGTTAACCAAATTGCTATTTTCTTTGTTGTCTAGCCGTAAGAAATTCCTCTTGATAGTGTCTATTCTTTTCCTTACTATGCAGGTAAAGGGAAAAAAATGACAAATGTAGGAAGGGCATCCAAGACACTGTTGACTATTATGACCTACCACTCAAGAGAGATATTGTCCCTTCCATTTGGAAAGCCTCTTTTCACACCATTCCAAATCTCCAAGACTTTACTGTTTGCACCCGCAGTTAGGGCTAAACAGATAGTAGGTAGGGATCCTACCTCACAACCCAAAACACCTGCAAGCTCTTGAATGTTGTCCACTACATTGACCGGAAATAAACTGCTCTTATACCCTAAGTTGCTCGGACTCTCCAAAAATGTTGCCGTACCTGTGTCCGATCCTTCAAAAATACACCATTTTTGGAGGATCCGACACGCACCCATCGATATTTTTGAAGAGTCCGAGCAACATAGCTTATACCAGTTGACTTGAAGTCCTGAAGTCTTGAAACTGCTTCAAAAATCACCAGAATAGTTCTCAGGTGTCATGTCATCAGTAAGTTGCAGGTGTAACATTTCTTATCTAATCACCTCTCCCCATAACTTCTTTCGCGTACCTCTACCTCTCATCAGACCCACCATGGTCAACTTCTCACACCTCCTCACTGGGGCATAAGCACAGGGGGAATGCTGACACTTCTATGTTGCCCAGGTACAATGCAACAAACCAGAAAGATAATTCCCATTGACCAGTACTGAGGTTCTTACCTTTCCAAAGTCCAGAATAATAAAGGGGTTAATTGAAGACATACCAGTCAATCAATCAAATATGCCACAATAACAGACTAGTTGGGGAAAGGGATTACAGTGAGGGTCTACCTTTTCTGGAAAGAGAGTGGTTAAAAACAGAGATTCAAGTATAATAATGAAATAGACATCCAAATAAATCTGCAGTAGACATAACAATGATGTCTACATTAAGTGAAGAGTCTGTTAGAGGCCTCTTAAACTAGTTTCAACAGATGAGAAGATTTCAGAGCAGACCTGTTTGAATTTTTACCAAGCATGCTTGCAATTGAACTCATTTCAACTTCACTAATTATGAGAAAATTTAAATGCTCAAAATAGGAAGGACTGTGCTGTAAGCCAATGACCCAATAACCTTATCCATGAATCTTCCAAAGCTCATTATCTATAAGGACAGCTTTTTACTTCTTTCCAAATTGTAAGTCGCAAAGCAGCACAAGCAAAGATTAAAAATCATAGCACAATTGAGTGTACTTATATTCACATCAGAAATCAGAGCATCAAAATAACATCATTGGGAAGTCATTTTGCTTCTGTTAGATTATCAGTTACCTGTAATTTGGCCAAACGAGATTGCATTGAGCCAACAAATTGGTCATGTTGTTTCATCAACTCAGTGATGGCATCCTCATCTGTAGCAGAATCCGTTACACTTTCAGCTGATGAAGGACGCCCTCTCTTTTTTTCATACAATCAGAAAAGAACGAAAGATGAGTTAAAATTTGTATAAGGATAATGATATAGAATTATACATGATTTCACATCAATGGAGAGGAAAATAACACAAAACTTGTTAACATAACTTCACATCAATGGGTGTTTATCCTATTGAAAAATTTTAAAAGCAATTAAATCATGTGAGTAAGGTGGAAGACTTTCAAAGAACTAGCAGGTCATTTGGGGATCTACAAATTGTGAACTTATGTATTGTTTAGATGGCCATTGAAAGGCTTGTTTATCTAGAAAATCTTGCAGTGACAGCAGTGACATCTTTTAAATAAAGTGGCAGTACATTATATACTCTGCCTAGCGTCATAAGATTCGGTAGGTTATAGCAAAAGAAAGGACAATACGGCAAGTCATCTTAATACATGTGTTTGAATAACAACAACATACCCAATGAAATCCCACGAGTGGAGGCTGGGGAGGGTAGAGTGTACGCAAACCTTACCACTACCTCATGGAGATAGAGTCTGTTTCCGAAAGACCTTCGGCTCAAATGTATCAACTCCAAGTACACGAAGGAAAAAACAATAGATATAGCATAGCGGCTAAAATAAAGAGCAGTGTAAATCCTACAAGAAAAAATAATAACAGTAGCAAAATAATGTGATAATCGAAAAGCAATATCAGCACAACGACAATGGCACTTTTAGTCCTATGACAAACCTTAAACCGTCACAAGGCAAGACAATATTCTACTCCTACTAGCCTTCTACCTAATATGCAACGTTTGCTCCTTTCTATCTAAGGTCATATCCTTGGTAATATAAAGTTGTGTCATGTCTAATCACCTCTTCCCAATACTTTTTCAATCTACACCTACCCCTCTGTGTAACCCCTATATTCAACCTCTCACACCTGCTAAACTAGATCGTCGACAGACCTCTACACATACCCAAACCATCTCAATCTCGTGTCTCTCATCTTGTCTGCCATAGAGGTCACTCCTACCTTCTCCGAATAATATCATTCATAATTTGTCACTCCTAGTATGTCCACACATCCATCTCAACATCCTCATTTTCACAACATGCATCTTCTGAACATGTGAGTTCTGAATTAATTAGCACTCCAGCCCATAAAATAAAGATGGTCCAACCACTACTCAGTCGAACTTATCTTTTAAGTTTAGGTGATACCTTCTTATCGTACAATACTCTAAAGACAAGCCTTTTTTTCATCTATGCTACCCCAATGCGATGCGTGACATCATCGTCAATGTCTCCACTACTCTAGATGACGGACACAAGATATTTAAAGCTTCCTCACTTGATAAAAGGTTGAGTGGCAAGCATTACTTCCATGCCCACTTCATCCATAGCAATACTGAATTTGCACTCGAAGTATTTTGTTTTGGTCCTGCTCAATTTGAACCCTTTGAACTCTAGAGCCTGTCTCCAAACCTCCAACCTATCATTAACTCTGTCCCATGTCTCATCAATCAATACTATGTCATCTGCAAATAGCACACTATGAAACCTCCTCCTGAATAGACCGTGCTAGCTCATCCATCACCACGACAAAAAGTGATATAGCCCCATTAATAGAAAATGCCATAAGTCTCCTCCCACCATTCTAACACGAGTCTCGGCTCTATCATACATGTCCTTTATTGCCTTAATCTACACCATCAAGACACTTTTAGCCCCCAAACACCTCCAGAGGACATCCCTTGGAGCTTTGTCATAAGCCTTCTCAAGATCAATAAACACTATATGGTCCCTCTTTCTTTCCCTATATTTCTCCACCAGTCTACGCACAAGATGGATTGTTTTATTAATCGATCGCCCCGGCATTAATCCAAACTGATTCTCTAAAATAAACAGTCCTATTCTCACTCTCATCTCCACCACTCTCTCCCAGACCTTCATAGTGTAGCTTAGCAATTTGATATCCCTATAACTGTTACAGTTTTGGATATCACCCTTATTCTTATACAATGGATCCATTATACTCCAAGCCTTGGAAACAACCTCTAGCAGAAATGCAAGGTAAGGTTGCGTACAATAGACCCTTGTGGTCGGGCCCTTCCCCGAACCCTGTGCGTAGCAGGAGTTTTAGTGCATCAAGCTTGCCCTTTTTTTACCCTTAAAAATAATATTAAACAACCTAGTCAACCACTCAATACTTGCCTAGTGCTCTTCCAAAGTTCCACCAAAATCGCATCGATTCCTGCTCATCCTACTAATAGCATGTCTAACCTCTTGACCTCTAAAACACCTACAATACCCAAAATGGCGAAGACTGTCTAACCTCCTCAACCCTAAAACACCTACAGTACCCAAAATGCCCAAGACTATCAGACTGCGCCAAATGACCTAGCATAATATCTCTGCCCCTTTTTCATTTAAGAGTTTGTGGAAGTATGCTTGCCACCTTTGCTTAATGAAGGTCTCGCCCACCAACACCTCACCTTCCTCATCCTTGATACACTTCACTTGATCTGAGTCACAAGCTTTTCGCTCTCACTTTCGCAAGCCTATACAATCTCTTATCCCCACATTTTTCCCCTAGCTCAACAAATAACAATGGATTGATATTTACCATTTTTTCTCCAAATTATTTTTTCCTTCTAATTTTTCACATGTTGTAAGCCATATATTAGAATGTTCAAAATACTCTACAATTGCTTTCTACATTGTGCTAATTTTATAAAAGAATGTACGTTACTGTTTACTTGTACTAATTTTTAAAGGGTAGCATCTCACAAACTTACTAACCTCCATCTCAATTTATATGTCAAAATACTTTTATTTTTTAGTCTGTTGCAAAAAGAATATCAGTTTTCTTTATTTGGTAAGTTTTTAACTCCAACATTCTTATTTTACCCTTATAAAAGAAAAATAGCATGTTTAGACCAAAAGAATTAGTTTAGTGCATGTTTGTTTAAGAAATTAGAATACTAGTATAGTGTTCTTTTTAGAATTAATATTGTTGTATTCTTCAGTATTGGGAATGTTGGCCACCATCAAAAGCATGTTACAAAGAAATAGACTCTAGCTTTACAGAGCTCCTAGAAATTCTACTACCTCCTTAATTTCCTCTATACAATTATGTTTACACCAAAAAAATAAGGTCACCAGACAATTCCATTTTACATAATGGACTGACTTGATTTTGTCTTTGAAACACCTTCCATTTCTCTCCCTCCAGACTGACCACCATATGCAAGAAGGTATTATCCTCCACCATTTTTTCTGACTTTTACTTCCCCCTCTTTTCATCCAACAACTCATTAAG
>JBCEWC010010279.1:0-17815 GCA_038996855.1 Solanum aculeatissimum | reverse complement strand
CCTCTCTAGGTCCCAAAATGATCCGTTTTGCGTTCGGCCACTTAAACTCAACCCGTGGCTACCAAATTTCAACCATGTCTAGTATAACATCATACAAGATCAACCATAAGGAGTTTCATAAATATTCGGGTTGTTACATCTCTCTCCTCCGGTCACTCCCCATCCCTATAGCCTTCGCCGACTCCCTAGACTTCTTTACCACCTCCTTCTCCCAGTCACCATAAGTCCTTCCCCCTGATAGTACTTAAAACTCACCAGCTATTCACTCTATATCCCTCTTCGGAGCTACCCTTCCACCACCACACTCTCCACTGTCCAAACCCTATATCGTGCAGTGCCTATATCGATCCCCCACCATCGTCTAATTGATGAACCCACACCCATATTTTCCAGATAATCCTCTAGTGTTACCCTTTGCTCCCAATCCTAATATCTCACCTCGTTGTACCTCCTCTCCTCCTTTCCCTCACAATCTGTCCCCAGTACTTTTGGCCACCTTATCGCCTCCACCTTCACCTCTGCCCACTATCTCCCCTGACTCGTTGGATGATATCCCATTGCTACGTATGCATTGAGGTGTTCTTTAGAAACCCAAGAAGGTCACTGTTGTAAAGAGGACTACTCTTAATCGAGGGCCTAGACCTTTGACACATAGAAAATGGCGGGCCTTTGCATCAGACATTGTCTAGTGGAGTTGCAAAAGGGCTTGCAAGGGTAAGTCACTTGTGCCCCCTTCTTCATCCCCAGTTCACCTTGATTTCTCTGCTAAGGGTACCTTTGAACTTATTTTTGTTGCTCTCCCTCTAGCTCCCTCCAAAATGAACAAATATTGGGAAAAGTTTCTTGTTATGGGGAAGGACATGTATTTTGGGTCTAAGGCTATTCTGAGAGGGAATGTGATTCATCCAAAGGTTAGGGATTTTCTGCTAGTGTAGAATTAGTGCAAGAAATTGGCAACACGGGGATGGTTACACATGTTCTTTGATATTGAGTTGGTTGTTCATAGGCCTGAGGTGGTAGAATTTTTATGTCAATTTGGCGATTCTTGAGGATAATGTGGTGACGTCGAAGGTTAAGGGCGTGCAGATCATTTTTGACAAGGTGAAATTAGGGGAGATATTAAATATACCTTTGGTGGGGCTGGTTGAGTACATCTAGAGAAAGGACAAAGTTTGCATCCTCATGTCCAAATTCACTAATGGGAGAGTCATGGGTGCCCCTCACAAGGTTCTGAAAGGGGAGATGCCTCCATTAAGTTGTTGTTCAAAATGGTCCATAAAGGTGACTATACATAACAAGTTTTCATTGCTGAAGATGGATGATTTATTTGATCAGTTATAGGGTGCCACTCATTTCTACAAGATTGATCTTCTTTCTGGTTATCATCAATTGAGAGTAAGGGAGTGTGATATTCCCAAATAGCTTTCTAGACTAGATATGAGCACTTTGAGTTCGTGATGATGTCCTTTGGGTTGAATAATGCTCTAGCAGTATTTATGGATCTGATAAATCAGGTGTTCAATCCATTCCTTGATACTTTTGTGGTTGTCTTCATTGATGATATTATGATTTATGCTCAAAGTAAACAAGAGCATATGGATCATTTGAGGTTGGTTCTTCAGACTTTGAGGGATAAACAACTATTTGCTAAGTTTAGTAAATGTTAGTTTTGGTTACATGAAATAGATTTACTTGGTTATGTAGTGTCCAGTGACGGTATTAAATTGGATCCAGAGAAGATCGAGATGGTGAAGAATTAGCCTAGATCGTTGACTCCTTCAGATATTTAGAGCTTTCTTGGGTTGAATATTTATTATTGGAGATTTGTTGAGGGTTTTTCATCTATCGCTTCACCATTGAGTTGACTCAAAAGAAGGACAAATTTCTATGGACAAATGAGTGTGAGAAAAACTTTCATGCTTTGAAAGATCATCTTATATCGACTCTTATTTTGACACTATCGGATGACTTAGATGGGTTTGAGGTATATTATGATGCTTCTCTAATTGGTTTGGGTTGTGTGCTCATGCAACATGAAAAGGTAATAGCTTATGCATCTCAACAGTTAAAGGTGCATAATCATAATTATCCAACTCATGATCTTGAACTAGTGGCCATGGTATTTTCTTTGAAGATTTGGTGACATTATCTTTATGGAGTTTATGTTGATGCATTCACTAATCACAAGAGTTTGCAATGTGTTTTTACCCAAAGAGATCTAAATTTGAGGCAAAGGAGTTGGTTGGAGCTTCTCAAAGACTCTGACATGAGTGTACAATATCATCGAGAGACGATAAATGTTGTAGTTGATGCCCTTAGTAGACTATCTGTAGGTAGCATGTTCCATGTTGATGGGACCAAGAAGGAGTTAGTGAAAGATGTGTATCATTTTGCTAGTTTGGGTATTAGATTGACTGATTTTAATGAGGGTGGTATTCATGTTCAGAATGAGCTGAACTTTGGGTGGTGGTGGATGTTAAAGCAAATCAAGATCTAGACCCATCATTGGTAGAATTGAAGAAGTTGGTTGCTAAAAAAAAGATGGAGGTCTTCTCCCAAGGAGGATATAGTGTACTATGGTATCAAGATTGATTGTGTGTTTCTAATATTGATGGCCTAAGGGAGATGATCTTGAGAGAAGCCCATAACTCTCCCTATTCTATAGATCTAGGTTCCACCAAGATGTATCAGGACTTGAAAGAAGTGTATTGGTGGAATGACATGAAGAAAGATATAGCCAAGTTCGTATCTAAATGTCCTAATTGCCAACAAGTGAAGATGGAACACCAAAGGCCCGGTGGTTTTGCCCAAGATATTGAGATTCCTACTTGGCAATGGGAAGATGTAAATATGGACTTTGTGACAATTTTCTCTGTACTCAGAAGATATACAACTCTATTTGGGTAATTGTGGATAGGATGACCAAATCAACTTATTTCTTCCTGATTAAGACTAGTTTCAATGCCAAAGATTATGCCAAGTTATATATTCGAGAGTTGTTTAAATTGCACAGTGTTCCTTTGTCTATTATATCGAATCGTGGTAGCCAATTTACTTCTCACTTTTGGAGGTTATTTCAAAAAGGTCTTGGTACTAAGGTAAAGTTAAGTACCGCTTTCCATCCTCAAACCGATGGACAAGCCAAGGGGATAATTCAAACTTTGAAAGATATGTTGAGAGATTGTGTGTTGGATTCAAAGGCAATTGGGATGATTATCTACTGCTTATTGAATTTTCCTACAATAACAATTATTATGATAACATTAGGATGGCATCATTTGAAGCCTTGTATGGGAGGAGATGTAGATCCTTTGTAGGATGGTTTGAAATAGGTGAGATGGCATTGATTGTCCCGAATTTAGTATTGGAGGCTATGGAGAAGGTGGAGTTGATTCAAGAAAGGTTTAAAATGACTAAAAGTCATCAAAAGTCCTATTCGGATGTTAAAAAAAGGGATCTTGAATTCCATGTCAGTGAGTAGATGTATGTGGAGGTTTCACCCATGAAGGGTCTGATGCATTTTGGTAAAAAAAGCAAGTTTAGTCCCTAGTATGTAGGCCCTTATGAGATTGTTGAGCATATTAGCAATATGATATGAGTTCCATTCACCCGGTGTTCCATATATCTATGTTGAGAAAGTTGGTTGGTGATCCTAGTACGATTGTGCCTTTGAAAGGTGTAAATATTGAGGAAAACTTGACCTATGAAGAGGTGCAGATTGAAATTTTATATAGGCAAGTGAAGAGGCTTTGCAATAAGGATGTTGCTCCAATTAAAGTCCTATAGAGAAACCCACATGTTGAGAGTGCTACTTGGGAAATGGAGTCTGATATGATGAAGCGATACCTCTACCTATTCTAATCTACTCAAGCCTAAGGTACTAGGTTCTTCTTATTCAAATGGTCCAAATTTCTCCATTTCTATGTCTTCATGTCATAACATGCATACATGTGCATGAAACAAATTTGAATGTTGTTTTTAACATGGATTTAGTAATTTCATAGTTTTAAATATTGTCTTCACATTGTATATTCATGTTGGGATGTTTCATATTCAATTCAAGCTTTTCAAGCCATGTTCTATCTCATTCGAGGATGAATATTCCCAAGAGGGAGATGATGTAAGGAACTGGGCATCATAAGGCCGCTAAATATTTGGTCTCAAAAGGATTAATTTTGGCACAGGATGCTCTCCAAAGAACCCTCCACAGACTGTGAAGGGCACTATCGAGGGGGCCTTGGTCCTTTTTGGGACTGTTTTGGCCTTTTTGAGGGGAGGCCTTGAAGGTGTGCCCACCACGGAGCACCACCACAGTCCGTGGTGCAAACCACGAGCCATTTTATGTCATGGAGGGTTCCCTTCACAAGGCCCCTCACTGTTTGGTCCAAGGTTTACACCATGGATCCCTACATGGCCTGTGGTGCACACCACGACCAATAGGCGGTTTCGTATAGTGCACCCCTGACAATTTTGGCCATATTTTAAATGGGGTCATTATGGTAATTAGGCCCTATCCTTTGGTCTTTTAGGATTTCATGCGCTCCTTTACACTCCTAAGTCATTCCCAATGTCTTTCATAACACTCCATGTATGACTTAAACCCTTAAGTCTCAAATCTACCTTCCAAAAACACTCCCTAATTCCTAAACTCAAGTTCAAGCTAAGAATTCAAGCTATGGTTCTTTTGGGTTTCCAAGATCAAGTTAATCCTTCCCAAATTGCTTCATTTGATCAAGGTATGTGTGGTTTTATTCATAATTTCCTTCCAATCATGAAGCCAAACTTCCTCTCATGCATTTTCATTAACTTTAAGGGATGGTTAAAATATGAATTTCATGATTCAATTTTAAATTGTTGGATTCATGTTATGGGTTACTTTCAATTGATAAATTAGGCATGAAACAAATCCTAATCCACTAATTGACCTCGTATTTGCTTCCTCTCCTCATGTCAAGAATATGCATGAACTAGACTTCTACATGAGAGTTTGATTATGAACATGAATGTAGTCACAATGTAAGCATGAATTGAGTATGGGCTTATGTTTATGAACTTGAATTGGTAGATATGAACATGAATTGAGCATGAATCTATGAACATGAGTATGATGTGAATTGAGCACATCCATGGTATAAGTTGATGGTGGTATAATTATGATTTCTACATGAACATGAATTACATAAATATGATCGAGATGTGACTTCAATATGAGTGTGACACTTTTTCTTGTACAAGTTATGAATGAGTTATTCCTATTCGTGGAAGCATGATTGAATTATGAAATTGGGTACTAAGCTCCTATATGCATGATGATAAATTGACCATGACTTATGATGATCTTTGAAATGTGAGTCTTCAAAATGGGAAAGGCTCGTAAGGTGAGCTTCATGCAAGACTTCAAAATAGGATGGATACCGCAAGGTGTCTGAAGAGAAAGTCTCCAAAATGGGATGGCTCTCGTAAGGTGATTCAAGTGCAAGCCTCTAAAATGGGATGGGTCCCGTAAAGTGGCTCAAGTGTAAGTCTTCAAAATGGGATGGGTCTTTTAACTTGACACGCATGCAAGTATCAAAAATAGGATGGGTCTCATAAGGTATACTAATGAACTCTCTCCGAAATGGGATGGGTTCCATAACGAAGAGGTTATACCAAGGCTCTACATGATGGTTTCTATATTCTCAAGTGTTAATCATGAATATCTCTCTCTATGTAATTATGTAATAGCATTCACGCATAATAAATATTTCATGGTTGATTCTCCTCACTTCGCATTCCTTATTATCATGTTTTGTCTTCTAACTTTTCAAGTGTAGGTTTCATTATGTTTACCCTTTTACATGCTCGCATACTTAGTACATTCAAATGTACTAATGCATATTCTATGCCTGCATTGTATCATAATGCTGGAGCATGTGATCCTATTATCCATCCTCATGGCTAAATCTAGATATTTCCATGATCCAGATTGGGTGAGTCCTCTAACTTCAAGGACAGAACCTACTATCTTACTAATCATGCTTTGTTTGTATTAGAGATAGTCTTTCTTTATTATTCAGGGTGAGTCGGGATCTGTTTGTGCCCCCATCTTATGTTATGATCTAGAGGAATTTATTGGACATATGATCTATCCTATGTTATGATTCATGCTATGTTTATGCTTCCGCTTATTTAATTCTCATTGATTTACCTTGAATGCTTGATTGAATGCTAAGGGTTAGTTTGAGGTTCCTTTGGGGATCTTATTCACTGTGTTACAACTACGCCCTAGACTTAGGTCGTGACAACTCAAGCCTAAGGTAATAAGTCAATCATGTCTAAGGTGTCAAATATTGCATTTCAACCCTTTATGTCATGTTGTATGCATACCTACTCACGGTATTATTTTTTAATGATATTTTATGAAAAAGATTGAAAT
Source organism: Solanum aculeatissimum (assembly GCA_038996855.1). NCBI lineage: Eukaryota > Viridiplantae > Streptophyta > Magnoliopsida > Solanales > Solanaceae > Solanum > Solanum aculeatissimum. The sequence continues at coordinate 11,400 of JBCEWC010010279.1, read as the reverse complement.
TTTCTTAAAATTGGTGTTTAAATCTCATAATTACGTTTATGGTGGGTTTTTAGATGTTATTCCCTTCTATTCGTGCTGGCTCAATTCTCATTCGAGGATGAATGTTCCCAAGGAGAAGATATTATGACGCCTCTGATTTTAAGCTAAGACCCAAATCGTTCCTCATGTCTGTATAGGTCCAACTTGATGACTTTTGATGTGATGGGATCCATTTTTAGATATTAAAGTGTATTACATGGGTCATAAGACATCTATTACATCGAGCCAAGTCCAAAGAATTCCCATCAATTGAGTTTCAGTATTGTTCATATAAGCGTCAACTTCAAATAGCCATATCTCTTAGCACATACTTAATTACGTGTCCCACGACATGTCAAATTAAAGGCCTTTGAATCATATTTACAATACATCTAATTTTGCCTTATAAAGAGTTTGGAGTAAAACGTTATGGTTATTTTACCAAAGCTTGTCTGGGATATAAAATTGCGCGAGATGATTTAGTCTGTCGAATGCATTCGACATACCGCCAATTGTGAGTGCCAAATGGCTCTAAGAAACATAAAAAATTATCATTTTAGGTGGTCTAAAGGTTTGGCATCGGGACCCCTAGACTGTCGTTTCTCATTCGAGGACGAATGTTCCCAATGGGAAGATATTATGAGATCTCTGATTTTAAGCTAAGACCTGAATCGTTTCTCATGTGTGTATAGGTGAAACTTGATGAGTTCTGATGTGATGGGATAAATTATTAGATATTAAAGTGTATTACATGGGTCATAAGGCATCTGTTACATCGAGCCAAGTCCAAAGAATTCCCATCGGCTGAGTTTCAGTATTGTTCGTATAAGCATCAACTTCGAATAGCCATATCTTTTAGCACATAATTGATTAGGTGACCCACTACTTTTCAAGTTAAATACCTTTGAATTATCTTTCCAATGAATCTAACTTTGCATTATAAAGACTTTGGAGTAAAACATTATGGTTATTTTACCAAAGCTTGTTTGGGATATGAAATTGGGGGGTCTGATTTAGTCTGTCGAATGCATTTGGCATACCACCGATTGTGACTGCCAAATGGCTCTGAGAAACATCAAAAATTGTCATTTTAGGTAGTCTAAAGGTTTGGCGCCAGGACCCCTAGACTGTCAAATTTGCCGTTGAGACTCATTACAATATTATTTTTTTACTTTTGATGATATTCTTACATTTCCAAAAGGGAATTTTTGACCCTTTTAACCTAAATTCACCCTCTTAAGCATAATTTCATGACCTAATAACCTTCTCCTTCACTCATTTCAAAATTTTCTCTCAAGGAAGTAGACCTAAATCCTCTATTGAAGAATAAGCTCCAATTTCTTCCAAGCTCTTCAACTAATTCAAGACTCCTTCAATCTTTTTCTCAATTTTTCTCTAAGGTATGTGGGTTTATTCATCCATGGGTTCTTCCACCCATGAAGCCCAAAACCCTTTCCAATTCAATCTTTAAATTTCAAGGTTTATTTTATTATGGGTACTTCCTATTCTTAATATATGCATTATTCATGTTAGAAATTGTTGTTTATTGATTTGAAATACATGAAATGAGCTAGTATTTCTGAATCCTTCATATTACTACATTGGGTTGATAATTTCTTGAATGGGTCTTGTTAAATCTTTACCCAAATACTATGTTTTGTTTCCTATCATGAATATTATGTTCAAATGAGCATGTATTGCCATCTAATTGTATGAGCTGATGGATTATGGAAAAATGCTCTATCTTAAACTATTATGGGTCTTTAAAACTCATTATGTGTTGTTTAAATTATGATTTAAAATGGTATACTCTCATGAGAAGTATGCAAGTTTATGAATATTATGAATGATTAAGAGCTACCAAGTATGTTATGAATCCATGGAAATTCTATGAAAATTATGCAAGATTATAAATCCTTTTTTATGATACTATGTGCACCCTCTTGTGAAAGTAAATGCTCACTTGAAGGGGTTACGGTTTTAATGATATACTCCTATTATGAAATTATGATTTACAAGCTTATGCATGTTATGATTATATTTATGCTTTATATATTCCTTGGAATGTTGACTTAGCACCGAGAGGACCTTGGTAGATTTCCATTGTCCCTTAATTCCATTGCCACTATAGGTCTATAATTAGCTAATGGATCTATATAACGAACACTGCACGATTCACCAAAATGGGCAGGATCTTGTAAGCTACATATAAAGAAATTACCAAAATGGGTAGGATCTCGTAAGGTACATGTAAACTCTCTTTGAAATGGGTTGGATCCTGTAAGGTGAGGTTAGTCTACCTTGGTAAGCAGGCTACTCATTTTTCAATGTGCAGGAAATATCACAATTCTATGTAGTAGCTCTCATGGTATTAAGTGTCGGTTAAGGTCTCCTCCCACAAATGTATATGCTATGTTATAAAATTATATTTTTCTTCCATGAATGTTTTATAAGGCATTGATCATCCATTTCATATTGAGCATATTGCCTTTATTATGATTATTCATCTTGATATACTGGCCCATGATTTCCTTTTTATGTTGCATACTGCATACTTAGTACATTCAAAGTACTAATGCATACTTTTGCCTACATGATCTAACCTAATACGGTCCAGAGCTCTTCCCCATCTACCTCCTCGTGGCTAGTTTGACTTGACAAGATCTTGCTTATGGTGAGTCCTCTAGTTCGAGGGTAATTTTCTATCTATCTTGCTTATGTTAAGATATTTCTTACTTTTACTACTTTACTTTTAAGGGTAAGCTAGGGATATGTCTTGGCCTCGCTCCATCTATGATTTAGAGGTACTGTTGGGTAATTTGCTATGTATGTTTCATGCGACACTCTTGTATCTATCAAGACTTTCCCTTAGTGCTTATTTCATGTATGTTGTTGCTTGTGATGTTTTTAGCAGAGTGGTGAATTTCCTAAGACCCTACTTCCCACAAAGTGTGTCCCATGTACCCTTTTCTTAGATTTTTTTTATTGTAGTTGAATGGTGGAAATTCCTTAACCCTTTACCCATAGTGTGTGTTTGAAGTCTCTAATCCCCCTAGTACAACTTGATGACAATTGAATTACATTTAGTTACCAAGGATGTGCTTATGTATGCTATGCGACTTGTTTAGGGTGCTTTCGGGTTGCCTATTCGCCATGCTATAACTAGGCCCTAGGCTTCGGTTGTGACAGAGTTGAGTATTATAAAGTTGTAATTTTTATATTGCTCTTTTGAAGTAGTTAAGGTGTTGAAATTTTACAAGTTATAGGTAGTGATTGTTTCTCCCTTGAGCAAGGAGTTTGTCCACTCTACATCGTGTGTTTATTTTGTTACATTGTGTGTCTGCACTTAACCATTATCTGCACAAAACCTGGTTCTTGTAAGTGTTAGGGTACAGATCTTTTTAGAAGAGGTCAAGAACTTTATTATCATGAGTCTTAATGACCCCTACGATGGAGGTTGAACTGATCAGCGTGTTGTCATAGTTACTATGGATCTCTCCAGCTCCTTGCTTCTAGAATTATGGAATATATCTCGTATGTTTCTGTATCCTCATTTGTTCCCTTTCTTATCAACCTCCTCATTTCTTATTGTAGTCTTATTTGTAAGTATATTGTTCAACACTCTCTTGGTATATGGACACTAAATTTCCTATTAGACAATGGGTTTAGAAGATCCTAAACTCCACTATGACTGGTGATCGAACATGGAGTTTGATGGACAAAATCCAGGGATGGAGAGCAAAGAATCATGGTATAACCTTTTTCACCTACCTTCATGCGTTGATTGTGGTATTTTCTTTAGTCATCCTTACATATTCATTCTGCATGCTATTAATACTATCGAGATCTATCAGCACATTGGCTATGTTTTTGTAGGTCAACCTTTCATACTGATGTCGAAGCTGAGGCAATAACAAGACTGTAGTCCCAGCCTCTCAAGAGGAAGAGAAACTAAGAAAACTCTTTTGCCATCCAAGGAGGTAGGATGGATGCTCTTGCCTTAAGGGAAAATGATATGTCATATTAACTGGCAATTCTAGTTGTGAAGGCTCTGAAGATTCTTGTTTTGAAGGGGCATCTAAAGATGAAACTCCTTCAGAGAGGGTAGGTAGATATATGCCTTCATTGTGATCTCGAACAACTCTATGTGTTTGTTCATCAAATCAGACTTCATCGTGAGGGATAACTCTTGTTGTCTTCCACCTTTCATTCCCAGTGAGACGAATTCTAGGTCTGCAAACATCCTTCCTTATCCTTATCGTTCTGTTTCTCCTTCACCCTTGACCCAAGACAAGGTTTTCATAGATTCTCAGCCTCCTGTGGCTGTTTAGAGGGAGAATCCCTTTGATATTTTGAGGAAGAAAACTTCTGGTGTGGCATCTTTGCCACCATATATATGCTAGTTAGAACTTATCTAGCTCCCGTCCATGATTTCTAAGAGATGTTATGTAGTTTTATCGATTCCAAAAGAGGTTAACTTTTTGTTTCGACTCATGGCGGTAGCTAGCTATTTGAAGCCCCTGAAGACTAATGAAAAATAGATACCATTTCTTCCTCGTGCTTCCTCAATGATAGGCGCATGAGTATGTAGTTATTTTCAAGTTTCTTTGTTGTACCTTCATTGAGACCTCTAGTATCACGAACTTCATAGCTTGGGTTCTACTTTTCATGCTAATATATTTTCCACATGACTTCAACAGGTGTTTCAAGAGAAAGAAGAATTCAAATGTAAATGCCATCAACCACAAAAAGCTTTTATAAGTGAGTCAAGTTGGCCTGTTGTAGTAGAGACCCTAGCTATTAGAGCTTTCAAGGTAGAAATCATTAAAGCCAAACTTTCTTACATTATGGTTTAGAGAGATGCTTTCAGTCAAGAAGCTAGTCACTTAACCATCAAGGTGGCTTCTTTCAAGAAGGAAAAAGTCGATGAAGTAGAGATTATTGAGGCTTGTGTATGAAAAGAGTCTATGTCAACCTTCTCTCGTGGATATCCTTTTCGGTGAATCCACCCAGATCTGAAGGATATAATAATAGGCCTTCATGTTTCAACATTACATCCTTAGGAATCCCATTTCGTCCCCTTTGATTATGATTCTAGCAAATTTAAGATGATTTTGAAGCTTCATGTCCTCCTCCATCTTTACCTATTCACCATAGTGATCACCTATGGCTTTAAACATCTCAATCGACCAAAATTGTAGCGGTACACCGACGATCCTAGTTCATACAGTACTCAAAGGATACTTGAGTATAACCCCTATCACTGGCGACCATAGCTAGAAGTTGATAGTTTTGTTTTTCCAGTGCTATCACGCCTTCATGACATGTTCATAATTGATTTTGGAAGGAAATCCGAAGAGAAAATCAACCATCACCCATATCATAGATATTTCCTACTGAGGATAAACCAAGTGGAGCTAGTCCATCTACTAGTATCTGACAGAGTCAAAACATCATATTTATTTATGGAGAATGATAACGTTAAAAATATACTTCTCAAAAGAAATATAAATGGTCGTTTGCAATATAATAATCCAACTTGTGAGTCGGGGTCGATCCCATAGGGAATATGAAAAAATAGTGTCAATAGTAAAGATTTAAACTTGATAGTCGTTACAAAAATTGGGGGGTTTTAAATTAAAAAATAGAAAATAAAAATAATAATAATAGCTTGCAATTCAATATTTATTTGTATCAAGATAAATAGAAGTAACTAGGATATTGTGTTCCCCATGATCCCTAACTCGGTATTATCCGATAAATACAACCTTTTTCAATGTGTAGGTGTAGGACAGTAAGTTAGGTTCACCTAAACCTTTGATCCAACGAATAGGTAGATTTCATCCCGAAACTTGATCCGTCTCTGTGATGTGACATTACTAACCCTTAATTTTATCCCAGTACAATCTCTCATTGATCTAGTTTGGTTGATTAGACGAAAACATCTCAATCGAATCCTATTAATTACCCCTTTTTCTATTCATTACTTCCTTGATCCGACAAGTAACACTCGGTGAGTTCTAACGTAGGTCTCCGTTAAAAAGTAGTTACAGTGAAGAGGAACAATTAATACAACCTAACACACCTTCCAAGAATTATAAAATATCTGATTTTACCTTGTTAGTTCTTCATGGTTCCTACAATCTTAGTTATAAAATTTAGCTACTCATTATTATTAGAAACAATACACTTAAAATTTATAAAAATAAACTTACTTGTGTTAATCATATATATTCAAGAACAATAGCTAAATAATCTTCCAAAAATCAAGAATACAAATAAATAATAAAAGGAGATGAAAAGAATAAACTAAAATTCTCCAATCTCTGTGACGACTTCTCTCTCTCTAGGTCAAAAGTTATGTAAAACCAAATTTTATGAAATATTTATAAGGGTAGGAAAAACCCCAGAATAAAATAATTGTGTCCAAAACAAATTGGGAAACTCAAATCCGGAAAAAAATTGGACTTCTTCTTGTGCGTGTTGCTACCGCTCAACAATTCCTTGCTGCCACGTGGCAGCCTTTTTCAATTACAATTGAATTGCTATTCTTCAAGCCTTTTATACGTATATAATAATATATATATATATTATTATATTCACTTTAATCCATTAAACTATCTGCTTGATTTTTCTTCTGTAACTTTTTCTTTTTGAATTTGTTTGAGCTCCAAATTTCTTTATCTTCACGCCAAATTAATCCTACAAATAAAATACACCATTTAGCACAATCCATGAAATTTATGCTCAAAATGGATAAATAAAAGTATTAAATATGAGGTAAATAATGACTAAAAATATGTATTTTTATCTCAACATCAACACCCCACACTTAAACTTTTGCTCGTCCTCGAGCAAATATTAAAGCTCATCTCAAAATAATAGCCTAGGAATGTCGCCACTTTGGTTGATACAAGTAATCCAAACAATGAAACAATCTGCAATATTAAGTATGCTTTCTGATCATTATGCAAGATATTCAATAAAAATAAACTTATAACATTCTAGCCTCAAAGACGGACCTTAACTCATCAAATTAAGTTTGCTCACCTACTCCATCAAAGAAAGTCAATAAAATCACCTATCTATCATGAAACAAGTGCCCTCACAAGAATAAATAATCAATACACTCAATTTAAAAAATTGAATATAGATTAACGACTTAGCATCAAAGAAAACTCTCACACTCACAAAAGAATTCACATGTATGCACAAAGAACCATAGGCTTGACAATTATGCACATCTCCACTAATTAAGCATTGTTTGAATAAAATCAAATAAGACTTTAATGGGTTGTAATATTGGCTAGGGATGGATAAGAAATTATATAATAGTGACTTAAACTTCCTTAGACACTTTGCACACTCCCTTTTTATTTTATTTTTTGGACTTCATCACCCTTTTTTTTTCTCTTTTTTTTTTCGCCCTCTCTTCCATTATTTTAACAAATAACTCATCATATCGAGAATACTTCAATCATTTTTTTTTCACTTCTCATTATTTTTGCTTTTCTTTATAGAAGCCACCCCCAACTTAGCATTTTTCTTGAGTTAAGGTGCACAATGTCCTACGATGAACCAGGACCACTTATAGTAGCCACCCTCAAATTAGGTATTTTGTCTGTGTCGAGGTGCACGATGTCCAAGGAGGGACCAGGGCCAAAGTGATAATTACCAAAACAGTGGGGAAGATAAATTTGGATAATACAATGAAAAAGTCTATTTTTAGACTCAAAAGGGTTACTAGTGATATAATATCTGAAAAGACTAAATTTTACAAGACAAATAAAAGAAAGCCTATTATAATTTTCTAAACAAGAAATATTTTTTATTTCGCTTCAATAACAAGTCGGGCAAATTCTAGTCTAAGATACAAAACATGGAATATAAGCAAATAACCTCACCACACATGGCACAAGTCTCAATCAACATGGATCAATTCTACTTTTAAGATAGACAGAGTCATAACAAACTGATAAAATAAGAATAAGTTATATACAAAGTCACAACTATGAGCTAGGTGTCAAAAAGAGTATTTTTATTTTATACTCAAGCACTCACAAAAAAATACTAATCAAAATCATGCCTAAATTGCTTTGTACCAACCAAGTTAAAAAGGTCTTTTCTTTTCTCTCCAAAAATAAAAAAATACTAAAAATAAAACCTACTTTAAAAAAAATCCGGTTCAATGGGCCCCCTCAAAAAAGAACCGAAAAGAAAAATCAAGGGGTGGGTGAAATATGTCCTAATAAAAACTAAAAATCTAAGAATCATAGAAAAAAACTATGTTACTCTAAAAAAGAGAAAAGAAAAATCTTTTTGTATTTTTTTAAATATTTTTTTGCTAAAAAAAATAAATAATCAAATAAAATCCTATAGCATACATCACCTTTAAAATAATTGGAAGATATTCCATCCCACACTTAAAATCATTCTTTGTCTCCAAAGTAATTTAAAGAAAAGAGATGAAGCAGAAGGGTAAGAAATACTCTCTGGGACCCTTTAGGGTCTAGCTAGCAACATGTTTTTTCAATATTTATCAAGAATCGCACGCACGCCACACTTAAGCTCAAAATATGTGTTCCTTAGCTTCAAATTTGGGTACTCAGACTTCCCCTAAATATGTAAAAATAAAAATGACACAAAAATACTATATATATATATATATATATATACAGATAGATATAAAAGTTACACTACTAGTTGGAGGCCTTCCACTTTTTATTCCACCTTGAAGTTATGAATTGTACCCCTAATTTCTTTTCCAATTTTCTAGTATGCTCAAAGGGTGGTGGTATAAAAATAAGAGAAACAAATAATAGTGATCGCATGTTGTACTTTTTGGACTTTAAATGAGAAAAAAATAAATTTATGGACTAGAAGTAAAAATAAATACTAAAGATAATATTTAAATCATATTCCCCGACAACGGCGTCATTTTTTGGTAACGTCCAAAATATACGTTTCAAAAGAAATATAAAACGATCGTCTGCAATATAATAACCCAACTTCTGAGTCGGGGTCGATCCCACAGAAAAATATGAAAAAATATTATCAATAGTAAAGATTTTAACTTGATAGTCGTTATAAAAATTGAGCGGCGGGAAGGGGGGGAGGGTAATTTTAAAAAAAAATAGAAAATAACAATAACAATAATAATAATAGCTTGCAATTTAATATTTATTTGTATCAAGATAAATAGAAGTAACTAGGATATTATGTTCCCCATGATTCTCTAACTCAATATTACCAGATAATTGTAATCTTTTCCAGTGTGTAAATGTAGGACAATAAATTAGGTTTACCTAAACCTTCAATCCAGCGAATAGGTAAATTTCATCTCCGAACTTGATCCATCTCTGTGATGTGACATTACTAACCCTTACTTTTTATCCAGTACAACCTCTCCTTGATCCAGTTTGGTTGATTAGATGAGAACATCTCAATCGAATTATGTTAATTACCTCTTTTCCTATTCATTACTTCCTTGATCCGGCAACTAACACTAGGCGGGTTCTAACGTTGGTCTTCCGTTAAAAAACAATTAAAATGAAGAGAAATAACTAATACATTGGTACAAACCTTCTCAAAATTACGAATTATTCAAAATTTACTTTGTTAATTCTCCATAGTTCCCACAATCCTAGTTATAAAATTTAGCTACTCATTATTATTGGAAAAACACAATTAAAATTTATAAAAATAAACTTACTTGTGTTAATCATAAATAATCAAGAACAATTGCTAAACAATCTTTCAAAAATCAAGAATACAAATAAATAATAAGAGGAGATGAAAAGAATAAACCAAAATCCTTTAATCTCCACAATGGCTCTTCTAAAATTTCAAACCATAAAATTCTAAAACCTAGACTATGGGAAATGTAGTAGATGGTTAGTTAGATTCTTTGGGTTAGTTGGGTTAGTTGTGTTAGTTGTAAAAGAACTATTTTTTGAACTATTTATAGATGTAGAAAAATAGCCAAGTCCAAAACAAATTGGGAAACACAAAATCAAAAATAATTAGCTCCGCACACGGCCGCCTCTCAAGAGCTTGTACTGCCACGTGGCAGCATGTGCCAGTCTTAATTTGCAATTTTGCAATTTTGCAATTTGAATTGCAATCCTTAAGCGTATATCACTTTATATTATTTTATTAAATTTAATTCATTAAACTTCCTACTTGATTTTCCCTTTGTAATCTTCTATTTTTAATTCGTTTTAGCTTCAAATGTCTTTATTTTCATACCAATTTAATCCTACAAATAAAATACATAATTTAGTGCAATCCATAAAATTTATGCTCAAAAAAGATAAATAAAAGATTAAATATGAGATAAATAATAATTAAATATATTTATTTTTAGTTTCACATCGAACTCCATTTTTCCTGTAAAACTTAATTTTAAAGTTAGTTTTCAGATTTGTGAGTTATGAGCATATTTTGAGACTTGCGGAGTCTAGAATTGTGGACAGTTGTGTATTGGGGAGAAAGTGGCGATAATAGGCCTATTGACGTATTTGTGGTACTAGTTGATACCCCTGGATCTAGCCCTTGTTATGTTATGGTCATTGCCCATGTCTATCCCCTATCTACACTTAAAATTGTTTCATTAGTATGCACAAAGTTGATTCCTACTTATTGCATTGGTATGCACATATCTCATACTCTATTGTTGCATTGCTATGAACATATCTTATACTCTATTGTTACATTGGTATGCACATATCTTATACTTTATTGTTGCATTGATATGCACATGTCTTATACTCTAATGTTGCATTGATATGCACATATCTTACACTCTATTGATGTATTGATATGTACCGAGCTTATACTTGAACTGTTATATTGGTATGCACCCATCTCATACTACATTTGCATTATCTGAGATGTTATGATAATTGAAACTGTCACGACCCGGATAAGGAGATTAGATGTCACATGGCAAAGGAGAACCCGAAAGTCCTCGATCAAGCCATCATAGCATCATCACACACATCATCGGTTTGAAAGAGCGGAAACGTAAACATATAACACATAATTCTAGGGGAAACAGGGCTTTGGACTCAAGCTATGGGGATGTTACCTGGGATAGAATGAGCATGAATCACATAACACATAACAAGTATTTCTAAGGGGCGGGTAAGTAGAACTCAAGTTATGGGGGCACACCGGGGTTATGGGACTTTTCACATAAGCACATAATCAACACACAATCTCAACATCAAGTCATAAGAATAATCAAAACCATTTCCATAACTAAAACTTAAAAATCATAATGTCTCAATAGTTATAATATCCGACAAATACAATCCAACGTACAAGAGTTTAATTTGTCCAACAAGCCTCTACATAAGATAAGCGGGGCCTCGACATAGT
>JBCEWC010010278.1:0-17816 GCA_038996855.1 Solanum aculeatissimum | reverse complement strand
CCACTTTCTAGCCCAATTTGCATTTGGCCACTTAAACTTAACCCGTGGCCACCAAAACTCATACATGGCTTTTAGTACATCATATAATGCTAACCATAAGTAGATTTGACAAAAAAATTTGGGTTGTTACACTTTTTGACCCCAATATTATATTTTGTCTTATTTTGTTGCATTGAGCACAATGCAAATATTGTTTGATGGGGTGTGAGTAGTTATAGGCCTCAGTGAAGTTTGAGTAACCAAGGCCTATATATATCTCAATTGTTGTGTTTGCGGGGTTTTCTTTCTTGTGTTCTTTCCCTAAGGACATTTAGTTTTTGTTGAACCAACATGTTTAGGATGTGTAAGTAGTATTAGTAGCATTTTGTACTGATATCTGTGGCTTATGTTAGTTTTGTTGAAAAATGATACCCCTCTATTTATGATGATATGTTGTTAGGTAGTTTTGATAACCATGTGAAATAAATAATTCATAGTGTTTATTCTAACAAGTTATGACTTAATTGTGATAAAAATCATGATATGAGAGTTTGTGTTAATAGTGTATTCAGTACAAAGTGTGTGTGAGCGTTATTGCATGATTTGATTCTGTGTTTCAATCTAGAACTTGCCTTATTACTCTAATTTTTAATGTTCTACGAGTTGTGGTTTAATCCACGAGTCATAGATAGGTCTTGTAGGATAGATCCAGTGAAGTAACGATTTTCAAAGGTTAAGACTACGTGATACTAGATGGGTCGTAGACCATTTGATGGCTGATATACTTGTTCGTGTTTTGGAGATCAGAGAATGTGCATAAGTGCTGGACCATTACCAGATGAAGGCTCTTATGGGTGGTAAGTCAAGTGACGAGTCGTAGTTCATTTCATTCCTTAAAGATTAGAGATTCTGAAGATATGCTGAAGAGATACTAGACGAGACCCTTTATAGGTCGTAAGTCAGAAGATGGTCTGTAGGAAGGTTTTATATGTGGAATACATATTTTGAATAGTCTAGTTTATGTAGCCCAATTACGGGTCGTGATTCTATCTATGACCCGTAACCTTGTTCGTTTGAGGCCTCTTTTCCAGTTTTCCTATTTCATTTTGGATTTGGTTTCTTTGTATTATAAATAGGTTTTAGGTTTTTTTAGAAAGAGAGTAGTCAACAACATCCAAAACGCATTACTTGTGACTATTACTTTGATCTTGTTGAGTACTTTTGACATTACTTTAGGGTTGTAACATTCTAAATTTTGTGAAGATTTCAGATTTCGTGTTCTTCAATTCATCATTGCAAGTTTAATTATGCAAATTCATAACTTGATTTCTTCATCTACAACGAACATGAGTAGCTAAATCGACAACTAGGGTTGTGAAAACCATGAAGAACTAACAAAGTAAAATCTGGATAATTCGTAATTCTTGTAAAGTGTGCATGCATATATTATTCATCCTTTCGCTATGAATGTTTTTTAATGAGTGCACGTGTTAAACTCGCCTAATTCTTACTTACTGGATCAAGGAGGTAATGAATGGGATAAGGGATAATTAACAGTATTTGATGTGATTACTCTCATCTAATCAACTTTAATGGATCAAGGGATAATTGTACTAGGACAAGGTAAGGGTTAGTAATGTAACACCTCGAGGATGGATCAAATCATGTGATGAAATTTTTGTAGAGCTTGGATCAAAGGATTAGGTAAACATAACTTACCAGTTATGGATATGGCACACTAGAAAAAGTTATGATTATCTGGTTACACTGAGTTAGGAGCTCATGGGGAACACAATACCCTAGTTACTTCTCCCACTAATTTCACCATACTTGCACTTACTTGCTTGTTATATTTTAGGTTTAATTATTTAATTTTACCAAACCCTTCCCCTCCACTTCAGGAGATAAGTAGATTAATTCATCTTAATTTTTTAATTACTCCAAGTCTAGACCTTATTCCTCGTGGTATCGACACTAACCGTTGTTAGGTTTTGTATTTGAACAGTGATTGCTTATGCCTTAATTGGGAGGTGTAGTTAGGGTGTGACAATACCCCGCTCATAATCATTTGTAGGTGCTTCTCCTCGGCCCTGACCTCTACCTCAATTTCTAGCTCAGTACCTACCCCTAGCTGGGGTCTCAACAGAAATCTCTGGGGCTGCCTCCCCTCGTACGGTAGTGATGTAGCTCTAGTCCTTGTCATCTGCCAAAAGGACACACGACGACTCAATACTTAAAACAAAACTCATGCACAAATTGATTAGAATAAAGCAAAAACAAATTCTAATAGTCCTCATAGCCTCTCAAGGATAAGTAATGGACATCTCCTCACTGATCCTCAAGACTCTACTAGACTAGGCTCGTATACATGTGAGACCTATGAACCTATAAATTTGATATCAAATTATCATGACCTGAAAATCGGGTATGATGGCATTCACCTAACCCATCAAGGTGAGTCAATCCAAGACCTAAATAACTCAACGTAATAATAGAAACGGAAGATAAAACAGACTAATATAATGGTTAACATAACAAAAACTACAACCATCCTAGAACTGGTGTCATATGTACAAGCATCTAATAATAAGAATGCTCAAATGAAATACAAGTGTCAATGTCTAGTTCTCAAATAAAATAAACATAAAGTAGAATCCTCGAAGGTCTACCGAAGAGACAAGAAGCTACCTCTCGAAGATCCAAAAGGTCAATCCGATAATGAAGGATACTAGCAAGAGAGACTGGGATCACAACCTATAAAAATTATAGCAAGGGGGTGAGCACCAAACAACAAGGTACTCAACAAATAGAAACTAACCTAAAGTAAAGTAATGAAGAACACAAGTAATCCTATCCACCCAACAAGATACTGCCGAACTACACACCTACACTTAGAAATGTCCCAAAACAATATTATATACAAATCACAAAATATAAATATACTCACTACATGGAATCATATCTCAAATATTCAACTGATACTCAATTCAAATTGTACAATAGATATCCAATATCGTAAATAATACATATAATAATATTATAAAAGGAATAATATAAGATGGAGTGGATACCATGACATGTAAATAATACAATGCAATGTCAAATATTTGTGATGCATGTCTGTCCTACGATACATATTCACTGATCACATGGGGCCACATGAGGACCATGTATGGCAATGACCTCGAGCAATGCTCACCTGACTGGAAATAACCTCGGTCAAAAAAGTAATCAGCTAGCATATTACCTCAGCTCACCAGTAGAAACCTCGGCTAAACATTGACTGGTAGAAAACTCGGCCACCAATCCACATGTTACCTTACTCATCTCTCAGTCGTAGCTATCACAAGTAACAATGCATAAATAATAATGAATGCAAAGTGCATGATCTTAGTTTCATCACAGTGTCGATATCATAATGATTTTCAATGTCATCATAGTCTCAATATCATCAAGGTCTCAATATCGTCACAGTCTCAATATCAACCACATCTCAATATAAGTACCATCTCAATATTAATATAAAATATTTCATAAAATCAAATGTATTACGAATCCACAATTAATTTACAAGTTAGGATTTCACCATATGAATAATTACTCAATTCAAAATCTCTTGATCAAAGCCTATAATGATGCAATTTTACCCCAAAGTACTCAATTCCACACATATAGGACCATACAAGGTTCAATAATAC
This sequence comes from Solanum aculeatissimum, assembly GCA_038996855.1. NCBI lineage: Eukaryota > Viridiplantae > Streptophyta > Magnoliopsida > Solanales > Solanaceae > Solanum > Solanum aculeatissimum. Next base: position 14,139 of record JBCEWC010010278.1, on the reverse strand, counting down.
TTAACAAAAGGTTAGAAGTCCACATGCCTTTGAAGAAGTTCCAAATCAAGTCAAATCTATGACTTTTCCCCTTCCACAATAATCTAAATCACCACAATCTATTCAATATGACATAACAATCACATAACAAATCTAGTGACACTAAAATCAATTAATTCGGGTGAAAAGAGCAAAGTGGTCAAATATTTCATGCTAGAAAAAGTAATTGAAATTTGAAATTCAATACATGAAATATTCCCAAATAATAAGAACTTCAACGTTGAAAATCATTTTTAAAACAAAATAAAAATGAGATAGAAATCATCAATTTCGTATTAGGAATCAAAGTCCAAACAATTCCCAAATTTCACATTTAAAAATCCCAAATTCCAAATTAAAAATATAATTTAATAAATGAAAATTGAAGAAATAGGTTAGAAAATAATTACCCAATAGATTTGCCTTGAAAAACCTTGAAGAATCTCTCAAAAATGAAGCTTAGTATATTAAAAATGATGGAAAATGGCTAATCCCGATATTTTAAAAGAAACTTACTGTAGGCATACATAATGTTCCACGAACGTGAAGGCCCACATTGCCTAACACTCTGAAAATGTGGATCAGTAAAAGCCCCCACTTTGCAAATGCAGGCCTACCTCCATGAACATAGAGCTCAAGATAACCAACACTTCGCGAACGCGGAGGGTGACCCCATGAATGCAGAGTACTAGATAAGCTGCACCAGAAAAACAATTACACACATAGGTAACTCACAACACAGACCCTTGGTATTCTTAGAACTCCATGAGTACAAACCAAATATGGAATCCAATCAGAAATGACATTCCAAACTCAATGGAACCGTTAAAATTTGAGACCTCCTTGGCCTAGAACCCGAGAAAGATTGTCTAAACTAGTTTAGGACTCGGATACTCTAAAGAACCTTGGAAGCTATAAAAATTACAATGAGACCATTTCTAGCGTTAGTTTCACCATCCGAAAACACTAGAATTGTCAAAAACATTATTCGTGCTTCCGAACTCTGAATGGTTACCAAAGTCAAACTATGACTCAAAATTAACTAAAAATATAACTTTGGGTCTAAAATATTCATTCTAACTCCAAATTTAGTTTTGTAAGTTATTCTAGACTAGATTCTGTATTTCGGAGCTGATGAAATTGACGGGATCACATTCTGACACTCGAAAATCAAATGATCACAAAACTCAAAATTTTCAACTTTAAGTCTTTAAAAGCTCTTTCTTTAGAAAAACTTTAACTTTTTTATAAAATTTTCAAAATTAAACTTTTATACTCAACCAAAAATAATTCAAGACAACTTTTGGAAAGAGCAAAATAGAATTGTTTTCAAAAATACTAAAAATAGCCTTCGATGTCATTACAATTACCAATGTCGGTTGAGTATTCCTAATGTGGATGGCATAAAGAACTTGATTCTAAGTGAAGCCCATAATTTCTAATATTTCATCCATTCGAGATCCACCCAAATGTATAAGGACTTGAGAGAGGTGTACTGGAGGAATGGCAAGAAGAAACACATAACAAGATTTATGCCAAAATGCCCTAATTGACAACAAGTGAAGGTTGAACATCAAATGCCTAGTGTCCTAGCCAAAGATATTGAAATCCTTACTTGGAAGTGAGAGAATGTAAATATGGTTTCCTATTGGGTTTACCCATACTCGAAAGCATTATGACCCATTTAGGTGATTGTCAATAGAATGACAAAGTCGACTCATTTTTGACCGGTCAAGACTTCCTATAGTGCCAAAGATTATGCCAAGTTATATATTCATGAGTTGGTAAGATTGTGTGGTTCCCTTTGTCTATTATATCAAATCGAGGTCCCCAATTTACTTCTCACTTTTAAAAATTATTTCAAAGGGGACTTGGTACCAAGGTAAAGCTAAGCACCATATTGCATCCTTAAATTGATGGGCAAGCTAAAAGAAAGATTCAAGATCTTTAGGACATGTTGAGGGATTATGTGTTGGAGTTCAACGGTAATTGGGACGGTCATCTTCTACTCATTGAATTTTCCTACAATAATACCTATCACTCAAGCATTACTATAGCACCATTTGAAGCTTTTTATGGGATATGATGTAGATCTATGATGGGTTGGTTCAAAGTGAGAAAGATGACATTCATTTGTCCTGACTTGGTCTTAGATGCTATGGAGAAGGTGAAAATCATAAGACCAAGGTTAAAAATGGCCTAAAGTCGCCAAAAGTCATACTCCAATGTTAGAAAGAGGGATTTTGAGTTTGATGTGGGAGATTGGGTGAACTTGAAAGTTTCACCCATGAAGAGTGTGGTTTGATTTAGCAAAAAAGAAAAGTTGAGTCCTCGGTATGTAGGACCTTATGATATTGTAAAATGGGTTGGCAAAGTCACCGATGAGTTAGACTTGCTATTAGAGATGGCCATGGTTCATCCAGTATTCCATGTGTCTATGTTAAGGAAGTTTGTAGGTGATCCAAGCTCCGTTGTGCCATTGTAAAAAGTGGGAATTGAAGAGAACTTGACACGTAAAGAGGTTCTTATTGAGATCTTGGACCAAAAAGTGAAAAATTGAGGAACAAAGAAGTTTTATCCATCGAAATCCTTTAGAGGAATCAATAAGTTAAAAGTGCTACATGGGAAGAAGAGACAAACATGATAAAATGATATCCCTATCTTTTCACTCTACTCAAGCCTAAGGTATTAAGTTATCCTAGTCCAAAAACTCCAAATTATTACATTTCCATTTTTCATGCTATGATACATGCATGCATACTCATGGAACTTTCTTTGAATGATAATTAATGCACGAGTTTGAATTTTTTGTGAAAATGAAGTTTTATGTTGTATTTACATTCATACTGGGTTATTAGTATTTGGTCAACTCTACTTAAGCTTACTTTTATCTCATTCAAGGATGAATGTTCTCAAGGGGTAGATATTGTAATACTCCACACATTAGATGATCGAATTATGGAAAAAGGTACAGGTCTAGTTTCTAGTATGGTGAAGTACGAGCTCCATCTATATCTTGTGGTATGGTTTATGGTTCGTAGAAGGGCCTTGTGGATAGGATAGATACATGGTGAAATATTGAATTTTGGGTTGGATTCACTAAAGGTTATTATGGATTGTAAAAGTATCCATGAGCTCTAGACTGGGCTCATGGATTGGCACCAGTGATAGGTAAGATTTGGATTTTAAGAACTCATTATATGACCTAATAGGATGGGTTGTACTTTTATGTATGAGTCGTATGTTAGCCTCATGGATTGGAAAATGAGGGGTGAGAATTTCACTAAGTATGGAGTCCATGTATGATAGGACTTACGATCCATAAATGGAACTATGGGTCATAATCAGGGGTTCGGAGATTGAAGTCCAAGTTTTGAGGTTTTTGAAGTTTGGGGTGTAACTAGGATGAAATCCTTATCCATGAGTCATAGATGGGTCTACGGCCTATGGACTAGGATCATGGTTTTTTCTAATAGTTTTTAAGGAAAGGTATTTATGAATTTTCCTCACATTTGAGACTAGGACCTTTTATCATGATTTCTACTCATTGCATACCTTGATCAACTACTATACAAATAGTGTTTGTTACTGCGGTTTGAGCACCAAATGGTGTTTCTAAAAATTCTAATTTGATCATACTTAAAATTAGATATAGTGTGAAAATAGGTTGGGATACATGGGTGAAAGATACCTATAGATGAATCCCACATACCTTAATGAGAATTAAAAGATTAAAGATGAATTTGACATTAAACTTGTAGGTTCTTTATTGAATCCTGCACTTAAGCTTGTGAGAAGACTTGAGAGTGATTTGAAAAAGAAGTTCTGAGTCTATGTGTTTGAGGAATGATTGAATGACTTTAGATAGTTTAGGATAGTATTAAGAGGGTCAGAGTGATTTGAAAGAGAAATTCTGAGTCTAAGTGTTTGAGGAGTGATTGAATGACTTTAGATAGGCTAGGATAGTATTAAGAGGGTATTTTAGTCTAAAATGTTCTGAAGGAGTTTAGTAACTAGAGAAAGGGCCTAAATACCCTTACAAAAACACACTTTAAAATTTGATGGCATACCCTCCACGGGCACCACCACGACCCATGGTGGGGTCCGTGGTGGATGTCGTGAGTTTGAAAAATTGGGCATCCTGTGGAGGGTAAACTCCACGAGAACCTCCATGAGCCGTGGTGGAACCCCTCCTTGGTAGCCTCAAAATTTATACTAAGGGTGCCTTCCACAACCCCCTTCATGGGAAGTAGTGCACCTCTGTCCATGAAGGGTATCTTGAAGTGTACCATGGATCAAATTTTCTGAAAAATATATTTTTAAGCCTTGGTCACTTCTTTTGAGGTACAAGACCTTACCGTACTAAACATGTACATCACACACACTTCCCATAATGTACTAATCTATAACTACTAGGTAAGTGGAAAATATTAGCCCACTAAAACCTCATGACAAGTAATCAATCTTTATCTCCAGCCTGTCTAGTTGTAATCAATCATCACATTTCCTTTTAGAACCTAAGTATTGTCTACTCATTCACCATACCTCCTTGCATAGTTAAACTCATAACTCTATAAATACATAGGGCTCTCCTATCAAAATCATGAGCCTAGATTATATCAATCACCTTAGAGTACCTTGTTCTTCTATTTAACACCTATACTTGATTTTTATTAACATAATGAAAAACAAACATAAACTTCTTTCTTGGTTCGAGTGTACTCTAACTCAGCCTAACCACATATCTTTCTTTACATCCTATCTTGAAAGTTAGATGATACTTATTATACTTTAGTCAAAACCAAAAGGACTTGATTTATCACCTCATAGCTTACCTATTAGATACATTACACTAGTTATGAGCCTCAATCAACCACCATTCCCACTATTTGGTTGTTACCACCTTTGTCTTTCTAGTTCTTGGATGATTCTACTACTTATAGTTTACAAGGACTCAAATCACTCTCTCTCAAGTGGTAATACTAAATATTTAGAGACATAACTTTTTCTCCCAAGGATTATGTCTGAAACAAGGTTTGGAGAAGAGAGATTGGGAGCACATCTCACTCTAGTTCAAATACACAATTCATGTGGATAAAATTGCATTCTTTTGAATCAATAAACTTAAGCAACCCAATTTACTTCTCTTAAGCCGGGTGCAATCTCTTTACTTCCTAAAACTTTATATGAGAGTAACTCATTGATAAGAGTGAGTTTTTCTATTTCAACCACCTTGAGTATGAGGTAGTCAACCGAATTCGAGGATGCACAAATTTAAATAAGTTTCTTAGGGAACAACTCTATTATAGTATTTAGAATTTGAAAGAAGAGAAACTTTTCTTAAATGTCTAGTCCCTTATTTATAAAAGTGGGGCTCATACAACCATAAATAAGATCTTATGGACACACCTCATTGACACTCTAGGACACTTGAACTCTGCAATTTAATACCAAATTTATCACGCTAAGAGCCTACACTCTGAATGTGGCCAACACTCAAAATTCATTATTGGTCTAAGCAAACTCTTGACCTACCTAACTCACGCAGTAAAAGACTCGACTCAATACAAAGTTAACTCAAGTGTGAATTTAAAATAATCATCATCAATAAGTAAATAATAGATTGAAAATAGTCAAAGTATAATGTAACTCAATATCATAAACTCATAATAAAATTAAACTCAATAATAAAATTATACTTTATAAATAGACTTTGAAAGAATTATTCTAACCCAATATCTAGTCTGTCTATGAAACCTCTCACTAACTCATAAGAAGATGTCGAGATAAACCCACGATTCTATCAAATAACTGCTAATAACTAAAAGAAAGATTTCAAAGGAAAAATCTCCTCGGGATAAAAGAAGGTCTCATCAACTGCTGATGGATAAAAGTACACATCATAAGTATCTGAATCTGTATCATATCGAATGACATCAGTACATGAATGTACAACAAAATAGCTAAAAGGGTACATACTTGCTGGATACTCAATAAAATGAATACTAAAATAACTCAAATCAATAAACTATGAAAATACAAAAATAAGATACTGCTTTGTAAAATATGATAAATAAGTAAAACCCAGTAAAATAATGATGTTTACTTTTTGAGAAATATTTTTAATCGACATTATCACTTATGAGCTACCGATGATACAACAAACTGTTATCGCTGTAATAGCCGCCCATACCATACCAAAATAAGGGATGCAATTTCACTAGATCCATAGTAAAAAATCCTCTTTTGGAAAAATGTGAGAGTGCCTAAACCTTTGATCTCCACCATAGGTTTAGCGAAAAATTAGCTTAATATCTTCAGAACAATCTATCACTTTCTGAAAAGAAAAAAAGTCCTAGAACTAACTAAATGTAATTCATACCAATCAAAAGGATCAAACATCTAGAAAACCTTTGGATCCACTCTACATCATTGTGAAACATCATCAGTGCATAGCGGGATAAGGCATCAAACCTCACCTTATTATCATTGATTGACATGCCCTATTATCGAATGCTCTTAAAATAGTCCCTCTTACTCTTTCTCTGATCGCGAGGAACAAATTTCTCTAGGAGCACCTTTAAAAATAGATTTCAATTCAAGGTAGGTTATGCAACCTCTATGACAACTAACCAAGAACTTATAAGTATCCTTATTCAAATCTCTAGTAAAACAAAGACACATCCTAATAAAAACATGAAATATCTTCCGCTCTTCTACAGACATAAAAGTCCTAGCAATAAAATAGAGAGAAAGGTCATATAACAGTGCAACATCTATATGGGGAGCTACAACAATAGCTCATTATAAACTAAAAATCTAAAAGTATGGAGTTGGTATCTGATAGGAATTTATTCCTTAGTTTGAGTTTGAGAATCCTTTGATGTAGCAAATTATCACGATCCAAAATAGGATCACGACTAAAGAAGAATGAAATAAACAAGAAATCAATACAACATAACATCAAATATTCTAAAACCTAGAGTCATGAGTACAAAAGCATCTAAAATAGTACTGAAGAGTAATTACAATTGTCTCAAAAGGAAGTACAAGGTTGCCTCATAATATTTGATACATAGTTTGAGAGAAAATTAATAAAAAGGAAACCCAAAGATCTATGGCAACTCGAAGTCTGAGCTTCACTGTTAAGATCTGAATGGTATCAACAAAACTCAGGTGGAATGATCAACTACCCTTTCTTAAAATAGGTGTATGATATGTAGGAAAGAAACATAGTAGAAGTGAGTACACCGAAATATATCCAGTAGGTTCAACTGGCTGGGTAAGAGAAATCGAACAAGTATGCAATAATAAGAATACTATCACTTGGAAGAAAGGTTAGTGCACAATATAAACTATATATATAGCAGTATAATAAGGTAACAATGACCATCATAGATGATTTCATATGTAATGTATGGAGGCATTGGTATGAGGAAGAAATACGACAGACACTAGTGCCAATGTATACATCTACCGAGCTGAAGCTACAAGGTAAAACCTATGGGGGCCTCATCAATGGGGTCTCTCAAGTGTCATGGCGGACTCTGGCACCAATGACACCTGGTCGGATGCTAGCACCAATAGAGAGGTTTATAGTACCACGACGAACTCTGTCTCCAATGATACCTTGCCATACGCTAGCGCCGATAAAGAGATATAAGAATTAATACATGCCAGTACAAAATCTATATATGTACAGTAATGATAACATGCTTTGGTGGGCTCTGGTGCCACTAAACAGTATATAGGAATGTAACAACAATAACATGTCTTGGTGGACTCTGGCTCCACTAAACAATATATAGATGCATTAACAACAAATATTAGGCGTATAAAAAATGTAGTAAGTCTTGGCAAACTCTAGCGCCACTAGACAGAATCAACTAAAATTACTATCTCAGGGCCAATGCAATATAGATGCAATGCATGCCTAAACGTAGTAACAATATGTATCCAATGTGATGTGCCTCGGCGGGCTCTGGCACCGACAACTAGATCTCAAGAAGTGTGACTATGTCAACATCTTAGTGAAACAGATACAATAGGAGACCAATACATGTCAATACCACAATATGAGAAATTATATTCAACAGGACATTAAGAAGAGGTATGAAATAACCTTATCAACACAGGCTATACCAAGTGTATCCTGTAGTACTTTAGGGTCAACCACTAACCTCTTAACATCTCCATCTCATCAATAATCAAAACCATCTATCAAACCAAACTCTTCAAGTCCCACATTATCACAATAGTATAAAAAAGGGGCTCAATTTATACAATTTCATCTTAATTCATCAATGATCATAATTTACCCAAAATGCAGCTTAATCAGATTAGCAATTCCATCAGGACTCAGTAATACCAACACAAATAGTCGAGAAGTAGTCTAAATCTCACAATTATCACATAAGCATGCTCACTGACTCAAACCAAGTCCCAAAAAGGTTAGCAAAACCTGTCTCGATATTGAAACTATACTCAAACAAGCCTTCAATCAACTCAAATCCTCCAAATAATCCCTCGATCGATCAATCACTATCAAAATCAGATACTACGCATCAAAAGGAGCATTTTGAGACCCATATTGGCATGAATTAGGCTTAGGGGCAAAAGAGTCAAAATTAGGGCTAAAATTCAAGTTTCCAAATCTAAATATTGACTTTAAAATCAAGTTCTATGTGAAAAATAAAGGTCATGGGTGAAACTCCCACTAAAAGCAAGCTTACATCGAATGAGAAATTAATATTTAAAGTTTAAAAATTATGGTCTAAAAATTCTCAATTTTGGACATTGAAAATCATGAAATTTAAGATGAAATCAAGATACAACTTATGAAAAATAATTAAGATAATATTAAAAATACTTACCCAGCAAACATCTTCGAAAACCCTTCTTCAAAATCATTTCAAAAAGCTTGAAGTTTAAAAATGGGTTAAAAATGTATTCCCCAATTTTTATTTTATTTAGCTAAAAATAGTTCTCTGTGAACGCGGCTAAATACCCACAATCGTGGAGTAGCCCACAAAAATAACCTCCGCGATCCCGGTGACCAAACTACGAATGTAGAGAGTAAAAGGTAGGGGGAGGGGGTCACACACGTGTGCTCCACGAATGAGGAGCCTATCCCGCGAATGCGGAGTGCAGAACCACCATCAACTCTGCAAATTCAGAGGCTTATCTGTGAATACGGAGAAGTAATGTCACCTGCCCCAGATAACAGCAAACCAGCAGTACCAAGTAAGATTCTCTACTCGAAACGGACCCTCGAAACTCATCCGAAATCAGAATTACACAACCTTTATATGCATCCATACCAGAAATAGCGATCCAGACTCAACGAAATCATCAAAAATCAATTTCAAGGCCTCCTCACCAGATTTACCAATGCAAGTCGATAAAACTACTTTAATGCATCAAAATACAAAAACTGCTCCCGGCAACTCCAAAAATTATTCTGTGACCATTGCTACCATTAGTTTCACCATTTGAAACTACTGGAACTATCAAAATTATGATCTGAGCTTTCAAACTCTGAATGTTGATTTAGAAATAACTAAAATAACAACTTTAGACCTAAAAATCTTATTTTAGCTCCAATTTTAGTTCTGCAACTTCTGGTAGTTCAGTTTCAACACCCCAGAGCTAATGGAATTGATGAATCCCCGATCTTACTCCAAAAACTTATAATGGTACAAAAACTCACTTTTCAATAACCTAAGCTTCCAAAAAGTGTCAAAACTTATATTTGCTATTTTAAAACTCTGGAACTTAGTTTCAATCATTCAAATAGTTCAAAATAGGCCCAAAGCAACTTACGAAAGGGCAAAATAGAAATTTTCACAAATAAGGCCAAAATTGACCAATCAGGTCATTACATCATTCACCACTAAAAATAATGTTCGTCCTTGAACATAAAGAAAAGAGGGATACCTGAAGCCTAAAAAGGATGGGATATCTGGATCGCATATCTGACTCCAACTCCCAAGTAGTCTTATCAAAAGAATGGTGCCGCCACTGAACCTTCATAGAAGGCATATCTTTGGATCTAAATATCCGGACCTTCCTGTCTAATATAGTTATAGGCTCCTCCTTAAAGAATAAATTTAAATCCAACTCAACAAAATCATGAGAAATCACATAGGTATCATCTAGAAAGTACCAGAAAAATATTGAAAAATAGAAAATGGGATGAATAGAAGATAATCGCGATGGTAGTGCCAACTCATAGGCAACCTCACCAAGTCTTCTCAAAATCTCAAATGGGCCAATGGAATTTGGACAGAGCTTTCCCCTCTTCCTAAATCTCATCGCACCCTTCATGGGTGAAATCTTTAGACAACAGTATCACCAACAGAGAACTCAAGAGGCTTAGTCCTCCAATCATCATAGCTCTTCTAGCGACTCTGAGCTGTCACAAGCCTACCTGAATCAAATGAACGTGATCCATGGAATCTCTAAGTAGGTCCAAACTCAACATATCATAAGAACCTAAGACAAACCATTCAATAAGTGATCTACGCCTACGGCCATACAAGGCCTTAAATGGTGCCATCTGGATATTGGAATGGTAACTATTATTATATGCGAACTTCGCCAAAGGTAGGTGTTGGTCCCATCTCTACCAAAATCAATCACACAAGCCTGTAGCATGTCCTCCAATACTAGAATAGTGCACTCGGACTGATCATCTGTCTGTGGATGGAAAGCTAAACTCAAATCCACTCTAGTGCCCAAACCACACTATAGATACCGCCAAAAATAATAGGTGAACATATATCCTTTGTCTGATACTATAGACACTAGCACACCATGAAATCTGATGATATCTCGGATACATAATCTAGCCAACTGTAGCTAGTCTTCACCGGTAAGAAGTGAGTTGACTTGGTCAAACAATCAAGAACAACCCAAACTGATCAAACTTGCCCAAAGTCATAGGCAAACCAATAACAATGTTCGTAGTCACTCTTTCCCACTTCCACTCAAGAATAGGCATCTTTTACATCGATCCATCGGGCTGTTGGTGTTGATACATGAATTGTTGACAATTCAAATGCTTTGCCATAAATCCAGCTATGTCCCTTCTCTTTCCAAACCACCAATAATGTTGTTTAGGTCATGCTACATCTTAGCCATACAAACTCTACCATTTATCCTCAAAACACCAACAAAACCAACAACCACCACCTTGGTTTCACCCCTCAACAATTTGTCACGATTCAAACACAACCTAGGGTCTTCAAACTGATGAGCACATAACTGATAAGCACGGAAGATCTAGCCTCAACAAAACCAAAATACTATAATAAGGAGAAATATCCAATGAGTAATTTTTCTAGAAAGTGAATGAACCTCTAAGGCTAGGAGCCTTTCCTCAACCCTCAAGAATGCCAAACTCCCCATACTAGTAACCTTTCGGCTCAAAGCATAAGCGACAACATTGGCCTACCTGAGATGATATAAAATAGAGATACCATAGTCCTTAAGACACTCCCACCATCTACACTATCTCGTATTTATATTAGACTTAGAAAAGATATATTAGAGACTATGGTGATCGGTGAAGATCTAACAATGCACCCATAAATATAATGTCGCCACAACTTTAACACGAACATAGTCGCAACTAACTTAAAATCATGGGTAGGGTAGTTTCTCTCATGCAACTTTAACTATCTAGATACACAAGCTATCACCTTTATCTTTTGCATCAATACACTATCCAAACCCACACCAAAAGCATCACAATAAATCACAATCACAAAGATATCCCCATAGGTCTTAAACACTTAGTTTATCAACTTCATAAAAGAAGTTGAGGCATTGGTCAATCCAAATGAGATAACCACAAACTTATGATGCCCAAAATGGATCCTAAAAGTTGTCTTCGGGATATTAGACTTCCGAACTCTCAATTGATAATAGTCGGACCTCAAATCAATCTTGGAAAATACCGAGGCATTTTGTAACTAGTCAAAAAGATCATCAATGTGAGGTAAAGAATACTTATTCTTGATAGCCACTTTATTCAACTGTCGGTCGTCAATACACATCTGTATAGTGACATATTTCTTCTTCATAAACAATATCAGAGCACCCTGAAGAGATACGCTGGGGAAAATAAATCCCTGGAGAACTATCCAATACAATGCAATAGAAATGGTCTTAATGCCCGACTTCATATCAAAGTCTACCATATCTAACAATATCAAGTCAGCAAAAATATCTCTCCCCATAAAAGCCACAACACACTCCTAATACACCTAATTCACCACTAAAGATTCACATACCGGGGTAGAAACACAAATAGGCTCAGCAAGTGCCTCACACATAAAATCAATATCCAAAAGAAAATAAACCAACATATAAGAATAAGTAGAGCCTGGATCAAATAAAACCAAAGTTGAATGGTGGCATAGTGGAACCATACCTGTGATAACTGCATCAGAAGCCTCTGCCTCAGCTCTATCTAGAACAATATAGCAAACTTTATGGCTACCACTAGCTTGTGAGCCTTCACGGCCTCCACCTCTCTCTGTTCCATGACCTCCTCTGGTACCTCCTCTCATGCCTTGAGACGCGACTCTAGCTACTGGCATTAGGGCTTGAAAAGTTGGCTAAGATCCTGAAGCCTGGGTGGAAGGTGCACGGTAGGGATAACACCTGGCTAAATGCTCAATCTAATCACAATTATGGAAGGCTCTGGTCTCACACCCAGAGATGATTGACCTAAAAAACCACTATGCCTGGCTAAGCGAAAAGGGCTATCACGACTCGCCTGAGTAGATTTGGACCTATCAACACTGTAAGATGCTAGAAGTGTTGTCTAAATTTCCCGACCCTGATGGCCCTGCCTCTGGAACTCTCAATATTGTAATGGGTATCCACTAAACTGCCCATGTCGATGGGGACTTTTCTCGCCACCCTTTCTATCCTATCTTATGTGCTCTAGCGAGCATGATCCACAACACTTTGAAATGAGCCTCCAGGCAAAACTAAGAAAGTTGTAGCCTCCTGAAGATACCCCTCCAATCCTTTGGCAAAATGACGAAACCTCTCAACCTCAGTAGGGATGCTAGATAAGGCATATCTTGACAATGTATAAAATCTAGCCTCATAGTCTAACACTAACATTGGACCCTTCTCGAGCCCATCAAACTCATCCCTGTGGCTGTCTCGAAGGTTGTATGGCATGACCCTATCTGAAAATATCAATGTATCCCAATTCATAACTAGAGATACAACAGGTCGATGAGCCACAACTGACCTCCATCACTCCTTGGCAAGGTCGGTAAGCTGATACTCTATCAAGAAGTCATAAGCTTTGTCACCCGGGGTGTCATCAATTCTCGAAGGATCTAGTAAAAAAAACCTATCAAAACACTTCTTATCAGTTGAGGACATGGCTGGGCTAGAAGAAGATGTTGGCACCATATACAAGGGTGGTGCAATGGATGGAGAAATAGCCAAACTCTGCGGTTGAGAATCCAAACTCGATCGAGATGCCTGAAGCGAAGTTACAACTGTCACAAGAGGATTTGCTGCGATGGAGAAGGACTAACATGGACTATAGTTAGCTCAGATGGACCTATCTTAGGATCAATCGATGCTGCAGAAACTGGTACCTCAATAATAGCTGGGGCTGGAGAATCTCCTTCTAATCTAATTAATAACCTTAATAGCAACTCCTAAGCTGAGGATGTAGGGGCTGGAGCTGATGTCACGACCCGGATAGGGGGCCTAGATGTGACATGGCGAAGGAGAATCCGAAAGTCCTCGATCAAGCCATCATAGCATCATTAGACTCATTATCAATTCGGAAGCGCGGAAAATAAACACATAACATATAAATTCTAAGGAATTAAGGACTTGGGATTCAAACTATGGGGATATTTTTGGGGATGGGATAAGCATGAGTTCACGTAACACATATCAATAATCTCTAAGGGAACGGGAAATGGGAATTTCAACTATGGGGGCACACGGGGATTATGGGACTTACCACATAAGCACATAGTCATTCAAATCCCCAATATTTATATCATAAGAATAATAGATGACAATACTCATAATTAAGTCTAATAAACCAAGCTTTCATAAACATAACATTCAACA
>JBCEWC010010277.1:0-17819 GCA_038996855.1 Solanum aculeatissimum | reverse complement strand
ATTTAATATTATTAATTAGTATTTTTGTCCGTTGATATCTTGATATTCTATTGATATCATATAAAATTAGGCTTTTTAAAAAAGAAATAAATAAAAAATAATTAAATTAGTTGACAGAATTAGTGTCATATGGTTTGCCACATGTGTGTTGTTAACCCTTGAGGGGTATTTGTGGTCTCTTAAGATAACGGTAGAGGTAGTTTTGGTCCAAAAATCTAACGGAAGGTATAAGTGGTCTATTTTGCATAGTTCAGGAGCAATTTTGACCCTTTCCCGATTGATATTTAATAGTGAAATACTATTGATATATAATGGCTATTTGTGACATATAATATTATTTAATGATGATAATTATGATAGTACTTACTAAATGTTATAGTGATGGGTGGTAAATGATAATGAAGTTAGGTTGATTATGAGTTTTGCAAATAATATTTAATTATTTAAATATATTTTTTTTTTTAAAAAAAATATGAAATATAATTTAAATGGAGCAATTTTTTTTAAAATAAATACATAAAAAAATGAAAATAAAGCTTCAGCGTTTTTAAAAACTTAAATATAATTTATTTTAAATTTTAAATAATTCAATTATTTTAAAGAATGAAAAGATAAAATATTAATATTAACCTTCCTTAGAATGGAAAACCGATTTGATAGGAGTATTTGTTTGTGCTACTTTTGCAATAGTGAATCTCGTCTGTTTTTTTTTTTTTTTTTTTTTGTGATAAATCTCGTCTTTTGCTTTTCCGCCATTGTAATCTAAAAAAAAAAAAACTAGAGAAGTATATTAGAGGGTTTTAAAATCCTTCTTGTCTGTCGTCAATTTTCTGTTTCTCCACTAGTAGATGAAAACGATGGATAAGCCACCGGACTCCGCCAGGGCTACGCCACCGATGGTCACCCAATCGGTCCAAGTAAATCAGAAACAAGTAACGGAGCAGAAACATTCGGAATTGCCAACGCAATTGATCATTGCCAATCTCTGCGAACTCTCTGACTCCCTCTCCACATTCCAACGGTGTTTAACTGAGCTACAATTACATATTGATTCCTCCTGTAACTCGATCAACTCCTTCTCTATGCTACTGCTCCCACCTCCATACGCAATTAATATCAATTCCTTGTCACCGCCAGCAGCGTCACTCCCAGCCCCAGAGCAGAATCTGACCCTTCGGAAGAGGAAAATGAAGAGGTAGTGGGTGTGGGAGTGGAAGTGGGAGTAAGAGAGGAGGAAGAGGAAGAGGAAGAGGAAGAGGAAGAGGAAGAGGAAGAGGAAGAGGAAGAGGAAGAGGAAGAGGAGGAGGAGGAGGAGGTGGGAGAGGGAGTGGAAACCCCTCTTTGTCCAGAGCTGCAAAGCCTCTGCAACGCAATGAACAATGGTGGTCTGAAGAACTACGTGATAAATCATCTTTTGGATATAAAAAGATTGCGTGAACAAGTCCCCAAGGCATTGAAACTCTCCGAAAATCCAGCCATGCTCGTGCTGAAATGCCTCGACAAGTTTTATCTTCAGGGGAGCAGTGCCTACGTTCAGGGCTCACATATGATGCCTCAAAGGAAAGCTTCTGTATTGGCTTTGGAGTGCTTATTGTTGATGATGGTAGAGGGCGAAGGAGTAGTTGAGATCGCGGAAGAGGTGAGGAAAGATGCCATGCAGGCAGCTCTAGCATGGAAGGAGAGGTTGGTTTCTGAAGGAGGTGTAAGAAAGGCTCATAAGATGGATGCCCGTGGTTTGCTGTTGCTCCTTGGATGTTTTGGCATTCCATCATATGGATTTTTACATTTGGATATCAGGAATTTGCTTAAGTTGGGCGGAAGGAAACTTTCTGATGCCCTCAGGAGATCAAGTACTTTCATGAAATATATCCCAGAACTAATACAGTGGAGGGTGAAGAACAATGTAGTTGACGCAGTTGACATTGCTTATACTTTTGGTTTGGTTTTGAGGACAAACTTGACACTCTAGACTCTTAACATCATTTTTAAAAGAGTCTGAGGAGACATTGTCAAAAAAAATTAAAGGTTTTAAACAAACTATTACTGTGCGTGCAGCAAAGAAAAATTACTTGTTTGATGTGAAATCTGTCTACAGATGTTTGAAGCGTCACATGATTGATCCTTCCAAACTTATTTCCCGATGGGGATTCAATGTGAAAATAATGAGCTTGGAGAAAGAAATTGCAGAATTGAATAAGCATGTATGTCAGGAAGAACTTGCTGAACTGATTAAGCATATATGTGATCAGAAGACGCCACAAAAGAGAAAGATTGATGAGACTGAGTCATCTGGATGTTTCAGCAACAAAGAAATGAAAAACTCATAATTTCCAAATCCATGGTCCCCGCATCAGCAAAAAGTTGTTAATCATGTTAATAAGAGCAACATCACCTTGTTAGAAGGTGATGGAACTGCTGGCCGCATTTATGGTTATTCTCTGTCCCCTTTGGCGTTGCATGCACCTGTTGCAGGCCCAATACATGAGAATGTTGTAGGCTCGTTGCCAGGACCTGTGGGGGGTGTTGCGACCACGCGTGGAGCTGGAGCTGGGAATAGTAAATCAGTGCAAGGAGGTTCGTGTGCTGGAGTTCATGGATTGACTATAGTTGATAGTACACCTGGGCAAACAGGAAGCCATACTGGTCAGTTATATGGACGACTTGGTGATGCAATTATGTATGACAGACTGGCCTCCCACAGCCATGCTTATAGGCCATTATCCTACTTGGAAGGCGCAGACTCTATGGGGTTGCGAAACTCCATAAATGCTGATGCTTTTAGGTCTCCACTATACTTGGAAGCCTCTACGGGGTTGCCAAACACCATACCTGGTGATACTTATAAACCTCCATTATACTTGGAAGCCTCTACGAGGTTGTCAAACACCTTATCCGCTGATGCTTATAGGCCTCTACCATACTTGGAAGCCTCTGTGGGGTTGTCAAAACAAATACTTGCTGATGCTTATAGGCCTCCACCATACGTGGAAGCCTCTGTGAGGTTGCCCACCATAACTGCTGATGCTCATAGACCGCCACCATACTTGGAAATCCATACAGGTTTGTGAAACGCCATACCTGCTGATGCTTATGGGCCTCCACCATACTTGAAAGGCTCTATAGGACCGCCAGAGACCACACCTAGTGATGCCTATAGGCCACCTCCATACTTGGAAGGCTCTACGGGGTTGCCAAACACCTATGATGTTACTGGCAGGAGCTCCACATCTGATACCTATTAGTTTGCTGACACTGTTCCAGCAACTGAACAATACCAAAGCAGTGGCTCACAAGTAATTGATGCTGTGCCTGCTCATTCTTCATCCTACCTGTACTGATTGAGGTTGTTTTGCCTTGGGCAGGCATAACTTTCTACCTTGGTTTCCCATTTTTTTGTAGTATAGACAGTCTAGTTCCGGCTGTCTCTCCAAAGTTATAGGGCCAGTCATTCCGTTAAGGTCTCTTGAGATGCACATACTCTCTGAAATGTTTGTGTTTCATTAGCTGCTAAAAATCTTTGGCTGATGTTCCAGGCTTAACACAATGATGTGTAAAATTTTACCTGGCAAATGTCACTTGTTTGGAAAAATAAATAACCTGTTGTTTTCCCCTCCAGTTTCATTACCTCCCTTTAAACAAACATGATTTTCAAACAGTTCTTTGCTTTTTCCTTTTTCCCTCACTCAGGTTCCTTTTTTCTAGTTTATGATGAACCCTTTTTATTAAACAATTATCCTCCCCTGTTTCATGCTGTGTTTTCCAACCAACTGTCATTCCATTACTTCTAAATTTAAGGCAGTTGAGCACAACAGCGAAACCCGAAGGGTTTGAAAACAATTAATGGTGATTGTGTGGGATGGTGTCAATCATTCAGAACTTTTCGCAGTGTTGTCAATTATTGGGTATGTAAAATCACACTAAAAGCTCAATTAACATGTTGCCTTAGGCTTGTGGGATTGGTTTATTATAGATGATGTTTGCATGTACAGTAACTAATACAGCTTTTCTACAATACAATGTTAGAAAAACCTGCTGATGAAAGCTGGAGTGATGGGCTCACAATGAGAGTTGTACCTGCTATTGGTATCTGGGATATCTAGGTTGTTACTTCAACACTACACTACACATCCATCCTCTTGGTACTGTGTGGATTGTCTTCTTATTATTTTCCTATGTTTGCTAATTGCATTTGTTCCAAAAGTTTTAAACTATGGTGTTGTAGAATTCCCCATTTGATTCAATGTCGTTCACTTTTGTCTCTCCACTCGTGAATGTAGGCTATGTAGTTTCATATTGCTTGCTGAAATTTCACAACAATGGTTTATGAAATTAGAAAAAAGATACATTCTTGATCAATGCGTGAAATGGTGATTTTTGAATCACAAGGATGATACTAGTGACTTGATATGCTTATAAATTCTTGGGATTGTAATTTTGCATGACTGCTAAGCTTCTGTTCAGAAATCCATCTTGTGGCAGAGTTCTGAATTTATTTACTTATTTCAGTGTCATGGATAATCTTCTTGTTGAGTCAAATGGGAATGCTTCTCCCACTCGACTCAGCGAGCCACGCCCCCGTACTTTATTTTTCCATATTCTAGTGAGTGGCCTATTTATTGAGATCCAACTACTAGTAGGCCGTACGGGTGATGCAGCCCTTAGTTAACGGGTTCATCCGAACACAGTATTTTCAATGCAAAGTATAGATATTTATGTGAAAATTCACTAAAATATCAACAAATGCTAGATATCAATCCATAATTTACAGCGAGTTTGATACTGAGAACCTTAAAGCTTAGATCCATCAAGTTTAAATCCTGAATCTGCCTTTGAGGCCAGTGATATGTCCATACTGTTGGACGATTTGAATGAGCTCTTAGCTTCCACTGTGGTTCTTGCTTCATGTACATGATGAAATCCTTGGGATTATTTGTTTTGCAATGCCCCAAACTACCTCAAATATCAATATTATTGACATTGTGGGTGGCAGAAGATGAAATTGTTGTTTTTCCATCAAGGGGTCAAGCCTAATCAAAGATTCCTTTTCCTCAGATTGGCGTCTTTGATTTATGTCAGTATTTTGGCATTAGATCTTAATTTGTGTGACAGGTTGTCCAAAGATTGAAATATTTGCTCATGTGTAATCAGAGATTGCAATTTCAGATGCAAAAGTAACTGATGATCTGAACAACACGTCAAGGAAGAACATTTACATATAAGCATAAGTTTGGACAAGTTTAGGTTGGAGGCTACCAGATTTGGAAATTTGCACTTAATAGACTCTGCAATAGAGAGTCTTTATAGCTCATTGCAAAAGGAAGATTGAAGTATTTTAAAGATTGACTATGTTTGTATTAATACATTGACATTTTCTCAAAATAGTGTTTATGCATTGACATTGGTGAGGCTGTTCATAATCTTGAGTCTGTAGATGTTGGTGATTTTAGAATAAGCTGGTTATGTTTTATCAGATGATCTCTAAATCATCCAAATTTGGGGCTCCACATACGGATGTATTTTTTATTATGAGGATGAGACTGGATGTAGGAACAATAGTAGTTTGCTTTACATAAAGCAACTCATCTTGCCTGGATTTTTGACTTAGGAGATGACTTGGGGGGCGGGGTGGAGGTGGGAAGGGAGGCAACTATATGTTAAAAGGTTCATTTCATTTAGAGAATGTTAAATGTATTGGAGCTGGATTCTTGCTATGCTGCAAAGATGCCCTAATCTCAGAAAAGTGGTTATTCGTTCAGCAATTTCGGAGATGAAAGCACATGAAATGTGTAAGGATTTTCCAGCTCTCCACCCAATTAAGCTGATGATGAGATACATGCATGTGGATGTGCTATTTGTATATAAATAGATTAGGAAGCAGGTGTAGCAGGCCTTCTCCTCTCTTTAATTTGTTAACTTTTAAAAAGTGAACTGATTGAGATTTTTGAATCATTTTTCCAACAAAGTTTTATCATTTTCTTGATCCCCTATTGTTGATTCAAAGTGAAAAGATGTTAGGATCTTCTTCTCTGTTTAATGATCCTTCTCACTGTTTCTTTTTTCCTTCATGAAGTTCCTTCTCATTCTACACTGGGTACATTGTTGTTGTAAGTTCCTTTCCACTGGATTAATTTTCCACATGGAAGTTACATTTTTTGCTTTCAATTACTATAAACTACAGACATTCAAACATTTGCATATGAGATAGTAAGAGCTGTTAAACAGATAATATGCATCGAATTGGGTGATGCCTGGCTTTCCAAAGACCTGCTTTGCTAGGGGGATGCATGTTCATGAAGGAAGTGAATAGGATGTGGAAGAAGGCCATAATCTGCATTGCAGTTATCAAAGTATGTACTCAACTAGGCATCTGCGTAAGACATGCTCTGTTAATGGTTTGTATAAATTTCAGTTTTTCAAGTGCTAAAAACATGAAGCACTCTTTCAAACATGTTTTGTAATCAACATGTTTGTCTCTATTTGTAATATATCTTGTTTCTGCAATATCCTATCTATGTGGCTCCCTGCAATTTCTTTTTTAGGGCAAATTTGTCTGGCTAATGTAGTGGATGATATGCTAAAGTTCAAGAATAGTAGGCTTAGATATACTATTGTCCAGTTAAGGATAAGGAAACAGTATGTTTGTGGCACTCTGATAAGAGTTTCAAACACTACTAAACTACATATGACATATGTTATCTTTGGTACTCAAAATGAGTATATTTATTGTGTTTTGGAAATCTTGATTACCTATTTACAAACTCTCTAGATATGCATGAACCATGGCCCTGCTACTCTTTAAATGAATTAATAATTTGCTCAAAGGTTTCAAGATACATGACTTGTTCAAAGGTTAGAGAAGAATCACTCCCCCTCCCCCCCCCCCCCCCAAAAAAAAAAAGGGGTGGGGGGTGGGGAACTTTCCAAGTATTATCTTGTAGTATATTCTGACAATGTGACTTGTACTAACTGGAAAGAATATTTGAAGATTGAACTAGTCTGAGAGTTGAGAATTTGCAATAATCAAACAATATAAGAGAGAGAAAAAAAAAGGACTACTACAGGAAAGTGTGAGATAAAAAAGTCTGCACATTCAACAACTTAATTGATGACCATATTCTCACTTCTTATTAGTTATTCTATGATGTGCATGTGAATTTTCACACCATCTTCCTCATATTTCACTTATGAAATTTCACGAAGTATGTTATCGTACGAAAAGCAAGCTTCTTAGGCAGCTCAGCGCCCTGTCTTTTATTCATACAAAGTTGTCAAATAGTACATAAAATCTTAAGGGCAAGCATTATGTTGTGTCTTAAAACACAACTTCTAAAATTCATTTGGATTCAAAACAAGGTTATCCCTACTCCCATCTCTTATATGAAACAGATAATACCAAGATTTTGGTATTAATATAAACTAAACGGTGGATTAATACAATTTCAAATTTAATATGGAAATTCAGTGTCCTAATATCAATAACCAAATTACATTTTCTTGGGAGGATTTGTTGGAGTCGATTTTATAGTGGAGACCTAACACGAGGCTGAACTCAAACATACCAAAAATCTAAAAGAATCACACAAATATAGACCTTGCAGTTCCTAGAAATTAAAGTTAAAGCAGTACTTTTAGGGGTTTTTGTGAAATTGTCCCTTTATCCCACTTTTTTTCTTTTTGAAGTACATTTTCTTTCTAGGCTATGTTAGGCATTTGTGAATATTCTTCTTTTTTTTTTTTGTAGGGGATGGGGGAAGAACTTGCACAAGATTAAAAATTAGTGAATAAACCTAGACGATAAAGCATGGAACATGTCACGCAAATAATATAATATACTAAGAAACTGTAAGTTAATTCCATGCTTAAGTGACAAGCAATGACTTGATTAAATCTAATCTCAAAAGATTAATTAGTAATTAAAGCCATATAATAATAATACCTTGAAGATATGATTCTAACCAATCAATTTTTCCTGTTAAAAGAAGAAGGAATGTTAGATCCAAAAAGGAACTCATTTCTCAAAAGTGTTTTAACAATTTTCCACATGAAGAACATGGCTTTTAATTAGTTTCATTTAGAATAAAAACTTTTAGCACTCAAATGCATGCATACCAAATCCTATAGAATCTCCCTCCCCTTTTTCCAACTCCAATCATTGGTTATAGGATGCAATTATTGGTAGGGGCATCCTACTTCCAAAGGTGGTTACGTCTAGAAGTGAATTAAAGTTTTTAAATTATTTGTATATATTTAGTGAATTTCATAACACATGTATATAATTTTGACGAAAATTAGTAAACTCTACCTCCGCTTTTTTAGTGAAAATTATCAAGAAGTTGGAAGGATTTATCATAAAGTTACAAAGCATATTATATTTAGATATATGTAATTGTTAGGTAGTTAAAAAGCGACGACAAGAGAGAATTTCCTTCTTAGATTAATATAAATATTATTTAATTATTAAACAAAAAGAATTAAGTTTTCAAAGTTTGTATATTATTGAGGGTTCAAACTACTCTAGGTGGCAACAAAACAAATCACTTAACTTATATAATTGAAAAATGATCCTAATGGCCTCCAAATCATTTGTTTCTTATTAATTAGTAGTATTAAATAGCATTAATGGAGTCCAAAGTCATTGTCTAAAATTGAAAAATATATTATATATACACACCACACATCTTCAAATAGTGGAAATGCCTAGATTGTCATCTATAAATTAGATTATTTTTTTTTAAAAATAGACATGTCCAACTTGACGTCCTTTTCATTATTAGGGGTGAATATAAATATTGAAGTATTTTGATTCTTTAGTTTTATTTTTGCAATTTCTTGAGATTTTTTTTTAAGCTTAAATAAATCAAGAAGATTTAAGAACATTATTTTGGCATGATAATTGAAGGCAAAGGTGTACCTAATGCAATTGCAAACAAGGGACCCTATATTATTAAGTTCACTTTAATTTTCTTGGACTTAATTGTGAACAAGAGACACAAGAAAACATTTTTTTTCTTAATTTTTTTTTTAAAATAGAATTTTTGGAGTGGCTTGGTTTTAATTAGGTGATGAGAAGGATTGGATGTTGACCTATCAATGAAGAGGATAATACCAAACAAAGCCATTTCAAAGGCTTGATTAATTAATTATGAACACAAGTGGTAGTGGGCTTTAAATAAAAAATTTTGGTTGATAGGTTACAACCTAAAAGTTTGAAAATCATTTTTCATATTTCTCTTAAGTTTGTAAATGAAAAATGCCAAAATAAAAATGAAAATAACTTATTTATTTGTACACAATATCTAGATCATCGAGTCAATAAATGCAAGTCATATTTATTGCGCACAAACTATTTATCAAATTTAAATATCATTAAGTTAAGTGATGCTGTACTTTTGATTTTGTAACTTTAGAAGTTTAGTTATTTTATTTTGATGCAAACATCATATGAATGTAAGTATATTTTACCTGACCAACAACGGTTGTGGTGGAGCGGTAAGTATTCCTTTATCTTTAACTAAAAGTTTTGGGTTTGAGTTCTCTTGGTACAGAGTCGCCTTTATTAGGAAACGTTTTATCGCAATGTGAAACTTGAATACCGGATTAGAAAGCAAAAACAATTTGCATGGAAAGTATCTTGTAAAAACTTCAAAATATTATTCAATCAAGCAATTACATCTTAATTTCAATATTCAAATGTTGGAGATTAGGGTGTAAATTTCAGTTAGAACAAATTTTTTTTGTTTATTTTAATTACGTGAGACTCTTTTTTTTTTCAATTAATTTCAAAAGAAACTGTCATTTTCTATATTTAGTAAATAATTTTACTTTAAATTTTTAATTTTACTGTTACTAAAATGAGTTATAGCTATATAGATTTCTTTGCTTCTTTTAGACACAAGTTTTAAAAATATTCATTTTCCTTATATTCTAACCTATTTTATAATTTATTTTTAAAATTTATGATAATTATATGGCTGATAATTATTTATTAAAAATAAAAAATTAAATTAAATTAATTTTAATTATCATAAAATACCCTTTTTTTTGAAAGACTTAAAAAAAATAAAAAATCACGTAAAATGAAATAGCGGGAGCTGTACTTTTTTTTAATCTCATCACAAGTTTGGTGGTCTGTGTGTTAGTACTTACAACTCTGAAAGGCCTCAAGAAAAGGGCCAATGAGAAACAACAGACGGTTAAGGAGAGAGAGTGGAGTAGGAGGTCTGATTAGTGAGCCCACCCCCCCACCCATGTCCTTTTCACTTCATGTATATAAAAAAAAAAATTGTTTTTTTTTCAAACCCCACAAATAGCCCTGAGAGAACAGGTCTGTAAAGGACAAGATTTTATGTACCATGAGATGAGTTTCAAATTTGATAATCATTACAATTGATTACAACAGGATGAGGGAGATAAGTAATAAAAGCCACCCCTAAAGAAGAGAACTATAAGACTAATTATTTCTTCTTAGAGAAAAAGAGAAAGAAAGACCAATAAAAGATCAACAGACTGGACCCTAGCTGTTTGTATATATGTCTATCTAAGTGTGTGTCAACATATATTATTCTCAGACAAGAAAGCTTTGATCTTTACTGCTGTTTACTTGCTCTTTAGTCCTTGTAGTGTCTATTTCTCATTTGGTTCCTGGAGAAGATCATCCCATCAGGAAATGAGGTGAAAACTTTAACTACTACTAGTATCTTTCTTTGGTTTTCTTTTACTTCAAAGCTAACATCTTTTTCATGAATTTTTTGTTTTTTTGTTTGAGAAGTTCAAGAATGGTCTGAAAGGTTGGTTTTTTGCATGGCAAGTCAAGGAATTGGAGAGACTGGTTTGACAGACTCTGGACCATCACACCATAATCACAATATGCCATATGCTGTTTTTAGAGGGCTAAATCCTGCTAGCACAAGCTTCATGTACCATTCTACTCCCAAGTAATTAATAAAATCCTGTTATTTTGCTCCTATGTTTCCCTAAATATACATCTAATTTCAGCTTCTAACATGAGTTGTTTATTTATTGTGCTATAGTGGTAATCAAGAAGGATCTGGTTTTGATTTTGGAGAGCTAGAAGAAGCTTTTGTACTGCAAGGATTTAAGATGAGTAATGATGAAGCTAAAGCATGTATGATTTTTCTTTCTATACTTTTTCTTTCTGACGTTTGCAATGTATAACTAACTCCTTACTGTAAAGCAAAGAGCAAAGGGTGTTTGAATAAGTCCATAGAAGCCTCATTAAGAGGCTTACTATTTCCAATATAGTAATCATTCTTGTGCAAAGGACTTGAATGGCGTGGGGTTTCAAACAAGGAAACATGAACTCCTTGCATGATTTACTGACTCCATAACTGCAGCTAGAAAGGAAAAGAGAAAAGGAGGATTAGGTTCCTCCCTTTATGATGGTTTGGAAGTCTTTTTTTCTTTCCTCTTCCTTTTGTTCTCTTTTTATTCTGATCCTTCAAGATTTTGCTTCTGTGATACTGTGCAGCTTTATATGCAGAAGCAGCCACAGGGAAGCCTGCTGCAACTCTGGAGATGTTCCCTTCTTGGCCTATGAGATTCCAACAGACCCCAAGAGTACTTAATTTATTTTTTCCTTTTTATGCTTATCTTTCTTTGACCATGTTTTTTTAAAATTGTCCTTTGTGTAATATAAGCTTGGACTTTTACTCAAAATAGGCAACCCCTTTGGAAGCTTTTATATAATGGAGGTGAAGATGATTTTGCACACCATTTAAATCTCTTTTCTTGGCTTTGTCTATTACATATAGGAAAACTCAAAATCAAGAGAAGAGAGTACTGATTCAGGTTCACTTTCAAGTAGAGCTCAAGCCCATTTTGAGCCAGAATCTCCCATCAGTAGAAAGGCATCTTCAGACCATCAACTTCAGATGACACACAAATCTCAAGAACAGCAACAGCTTCAAGATATGGCAA
Source organism: Solanum aculeatissimum (assembly GCA_038996855.1). Taxonomy (NCBI): domain Eukaryota; kingdom Viridiplantae; phylum Streptophyta; class Magnoliopsida; order Solanales; family Solanaceae; genus Solanum; species Solanum aculeatissimum. The sequence continues at coordinate 5,882 of JBCEWC010010277.1, read as the reverse complement.
GTAATAATAATAATCCAAGAACAGGAGTTTTACAAACTGAACTAGCTTCCAAGTCCAACAGTGAAAAGGTTTTCCTCACAACACTCTATCTCCTCTTCTATTATCACATCCCAAGATCTCCGGAAAAAAGGTGGAATCTTCATTGTTTCTCTCTACTCCTTTCACTGTTTGTATAAACACAATCACAAATCCCAACAACTGCTAATGAAAACACCAAACACACAGTTTTTCTGAAGATTCTCTGAGATGAGAAAAAAAGAGAGAATCTTTACAGTGCTTTTTATACTTCCCCCCATGCACTATTCATTACTGTAGTTTAAGCTTCTGTTAACAGTACTAATATTTTCTCTTATCCCTAGAACTGTAGTTAACTCATTGTTCTTCAGGCTTTTAAATCTTTCTTGGAACCAGTAAAAACAAATTCACAAGAATGCCAGATGATGCATTAAATTAGCTCATGTATACATCATCCTATGTTATTGTTAAATGCCTGGACACCAGTAATAGTGTTTAAAAATTATAACTTTGATTGTGTCCAAAAATCTAAGTCTTTAAAAAGAATCTGCCTTATTTGACACGCTATACTACTTTTTAATTGCTTGACAAAAATCCCAACTTCACGCTATTGAAGTATTCTCTTCTTGAATATTTCTACATAATCAACAACATTAGAATATATAACTAGCTTTTCTTTTAATATTTTGTAGAAAAAGGGTGCTGCTTCAACCTCAGAGAGGGTACTTGATCCTAAGGTGGGCTACCACACATATCTGCATTTGCCAAGATCATAGAATTAATTATATCTTGTTTCCTAATTGAAACTTTTAAAACTATTAAACAGTACTATATTTTTCTACTTTGTTTATTGTAGACATTGAGACGTTTAGCTCAAAATAGAGAAGCAGCAAAGAAAAGCAGGATAAGAAAAAAGGTCTAGTAATGTTTGTCTTGTTTCCCATTATGAAGTATGTTGTACTGCCAATTTACTCTGTCAATATTCTTTACATTTAGCATTATTATTATTATTTGCATTTGCGCAGGCTTATGTACAACAGCTAGAAACAAGTAGGATAAGACTTTCTCAGCTGGAACAAGAACTTCAAAGGGCTAGCTCTCAGGTTGATAATATTTGAAAATGACTACAATTTTATTTTATTTTTGTAAAACAATAAATGCAAGTGGATAATAAAGATTATTTCTGCTGATTGTTGTGTCAAACAGGGGATTTTCTTGGGAGGTGGTACTGCTACTGGTTCCAATATCAGCTCTGGTAAGTTTCGGACCCGTGCATAGCAGGAGCTTAATGCGCTGGGCTTTAGTTTTTATTTTCTCAACCAATCCAATGTTTATGGACAACCAAGAAATATAAATTTCACTTATACTGATGTATACATTTACATGGTAATTAAATTTTTACCTATCAGTACATTTTAACTCATTATAGTTCAGAGAAACAGAGCTTTGACTACAGGTAGCACCCAGAATTTGTTGCATGCCAAGTCCTTATAATTCTTGGCTAATAGTAGCAGACAAAAATAACTTGAGTTAGACTACAGAAAGTTTGTCTTTTTCTTTGTCCTCCTTTGTGTGACATTATTATGTAGAAAATCAGAGTACTCCAGTGTATATGGGTTGAAATTGTATTTGACTGAATACAATCTTTAGAGATTTTAATGTAGTTCACATATTCTTTTAGTGAAAAAGACTACTAAAATAATAGCTAAAAGGGATAACCTTTTTACTATTTTGTTGCTACTAAAATAATACTGTAGCTAAAAGGGATAACCTTTTTACTATTTTGTTGCCTAAAAGAAAAGTACTGTTTACATGCCAACACCTAGCATTTGCTAAGACTAGAGCCTTCATAAAAACTGTTATGACAAAGATGCACTGTTCAATTTTTTGCTGCAGGTGCTGCAATGTTTGACATGGAATATTCAAGGTGGTTGGATGATGATCAGAGGCACATGTCCGAGCTTCGAACTGCATTACAAGCACATTTATCAGATGGTGATCTGAGATTAATAGTTGATGGATACATTGCTCATTACGACGAAATTTTCAACCTGAAGGGGGTGGCAGCAAAATCTGATGTATTTCACCTAATCACTGGAATGTGGACATCTCCCGCTGAACGCTGCTTCCTTTGGATGGGTGGTTTTAGGCCCTCTGAGCTTATCAAGGTAATAAGTGTTGCAATTTTGGACTGATTCTCTGACCTATAGTTGGATGATTTTCTTGAAAAAGTAAAATAAATAAAGCTTTGTATAGTGATGTACAAAGCAAATATGTTTTTCCTAGAGATGACAAATAAAGATTGTCGTTTTAAAGGAAGAACATGATCTAGGTGGTGGCATATTGGATAATTTACCTGTTTCATTGTGCAAAGTACCTGTAATTATATTTGGATGATCTTTTTTCTAGTAAAATTACACTACGCTCATGTTAATGAAGTCAAATTTACTTTTATTGTTTCTAATCATACTATGATTATTTGTGAAATTGACAGATGTTGATAGGACAATTGGACCCTCTAACAGAGCAACAAGTAGTTGGAATATACAGCCTCCAGCAATCTTCCCAACAGGCAGAGGAAGCCCTTTCTCAGGGACTGGAACAACTTCAACAATCTTTAATCGATACAGTTGCCACTGCTTCTCTCCATGATGGAATGCATCATATGGCTCTTGCATTGGGGAAGCTCTCCAACCTTGAAGGATTTGTTCGTCAGGTAACATTAGTCCTGACTCTACGCGTGACTTCTTATTCTTCCTTTTCATTTGATATCTATATCATCAGTCGCGGAGACAGGAGTTTCATCATTTGATCACTTCTTTTTTGTGCATAATTCCAGGCTGATAATTTGAGACAACAAACATTGCATCAATTACACAGAATATTGACAGTTAGGCAAGCAGCCAGGTGTTTCTTGGTGATTGGAGAATATTATGGTCGACTACGAGCTCTAAGTTCTCTATGGTTATCTCGTCCACGAGAGTAAGATTCTATAAGTAAAATGTTTTTTCAAATCAATTAGTATAATCAATCGTAATCTTATTTTAATTATCTACATTGTTTAGGACACTGATCGTGGATGATAGTTCTTGTCAAACAATAACAGGATTACAAATGGTACAATCTTCTCAGAACCACTTCTCAAATTTCTGATCATATCATTCTTATGAGCCAGATAAATCTCTTCATCATGATGATCAAATTGTATTTCTGAGAGCTACCTACTTAGTTGAGTAGATTTTTTTTCTTTTTTGGTTAGCTTCTTGATATTATGACTTAAGTTATCTTGTAAATGTAAGGAATCAAGAATATGTGCAAGAGGAATTGAAATTACCTTTAGGGTGATCTGTTGGTCTAAAAGCAGGTTATTCTGGATTATAATTAGGATTATCTATCACATATGGAAAACGTACGTTGAGCAATAACTGTAGAAAAAGAGAGACATGCCCGGTGCACTAGAGCTCCCTCTATGCGCAGGATTCCGGAAAAAAAGGTCTATGAAATTATATACTACGTATTAAGCACCGTTGTTTATTTTTGGAAAAAGGACAAGAGAGAGTTGGGCATGGGGGATAAGGGATGAAGCTGACTCAATATAATTGTCTTTATTTGAAGTATTTTTAATGAAGATTTAATTAGGATGATGGTTGGTTCTTCATTTCTGTGAAGTGGTTGAGAAAATTATTTTAAGGAGGAAGGGACAAATTTAAAAAGAAAAAAAGGAAGCAAATTATTAGTTGGATAAAATTGTCTCTTGCAAATGGAAGATATATGCCTACTCTTGGTGTGCATGAAGAGACTATCAAGTTGTGTATAATTAAATAGGGAAATAAAGAGAAAATTTTGTATATGATGAATAAAATTATCTGATACTTGTGTTGACAGAAGATAATCAATAAATATTTATTAAAATAAATAAAGTGTGCATGCGAAAAATAAATAAATAAATATATATATATATAGCAATCTAGGGAGTGATTGAAAGATATATACATGGCGAGAGGGATGGAGTAGGGAGATTGTATACTCCGCTAACATGATTTTTTATGAGATTCTACATTCTTAATTAGAGTCTAGGGTTTAAATTCTTTAAAGTAGGATTTTTTTTTTTTTATAGAGAATGTCCGCTCAAGAAAATGAATCCTGCAATATTTAATTCAAACTTAATTGATCCCAAATACACATATACTGATCATTGAATAGAACCGCACATGAAAATAGAAAATTGTATATACAAGTATGGCACACACGTAACAAGAAGTGGATTCTTCACTGGGAAATTAGTTGCTATGAATACCTAATTCATCCACTCCCATGAATATGAGGAAGTTAGTTGCATACTTGCCTTTTCTAACCCCCCCCCCCCCCCCCTCCCCCCAATAGCCCTTATTTAGTTATTTATTTATTTCATTTCTATATAAATTTCACCAACTCTTAGGTTGGTGACAAGGTAGATAGTGTCTATCCAAATAGATTTTCAACTTGCTATGACGCTTCAAGGTTCAAGAAATCAATTTTCTTAACGATACAATAATAGTAATATATTCATGGTAATTTTATAAATAGAATTTGAAAAGGATAACAGGTTTGTTCATGTCTCGTAAAGATAAAAAGGTTATTTTCAATGTATATATACTTATCGCATGAAAAGCTAATAACAAATTGAAGAAGCCATGTTGAAACTAATAAAGAAAATAACAAAAAAAAAAAAAGAAGAAACGATAACTAAAATAAAAAGAAATAGGCAATAAAATTAATGATAATAATTAAGAAAATCAAACAATACTCGACTATCTTCTATAATTCCAATATACTTACGGGAGGGTCCTTCAAATAAATTATTTTACACTTAAAACTCCACCACTTTTGATTGCCACAAGGATTTTAAATTAAACCATGAAAATATAATTAACTAAAGGGGAAACTAAAGATACATTACCTGTCATTGTCCGCGTGCTTTCGATTACTGAATTAAATTTTAGTAATTTGTATCCTACCAAATGATTATGACCAAATCTTTCTTATTAAAATCTCAAGTCGTTTTAGTAATTAGGTTTTGCCTTAATCATATATAAAATGATTCTTTAATTGGTACTTAGCTAGTTTAATAAACAGCACCAACGTTGATGTTTCAACCAATTACAATCGGACGTCAACAATATATATATGTTCTCGGACGGAAGGATTCAAATATAAAAATCAGTGGCCAGAGCACGCTCCGTTTAAATGCCTAATCGACTCTAATTTTATATTATTATTAATAAAATTTATATCATTTTTGAATTTAGGAGATAAGAAATGATGAATGAAACGAATAGGTGATGAAAATGCCTTGCGTTTTTTTGAGCTAACTTTTGAATTTGATTTAGATCCAATATCCATTAAAGATTTTGTCAAGGCTAACTAGTTAAGTTAGAAATGTGATAATTATTAATTAACTATATTTATTACGTTTTGTCGAGGCTAATCATTGAACACTTGTAAGCATTTCGACAATTTTGATGTATAAATTAATAGTGTTAAGTTCTTAAAATTGTCAAATGTCAACTAATTGACTCTATACAGGAAATCTAATGGTTCTTATTCACCTAACAGTAGAATAATTTAGTGCTTTTATTTTTATTTTGCCATTTTTTTTAATAATATGGAATTTAGAGCAAATATGATTGAAGCAGCTCACCAGACTTTCCAAATTAAACAAATACATAAGGACAAATAGATAGGACTAAACAAATTCTACGTTACTTAATCAACTTTCAATATTCCCAACAAATCCATTATTACAAAAATAAAATTAAAATAATTAAATGGGGGGGGGGGTGGGGAATCTGTTTTATTTCCTTTATAATTTATTCTAGGAAAACTGA
>JBCEWC010010276.1:0-17820 GCA_038996855.1 Solanum aculeatissimum | reverse complement strand
GTATAGATGTTTGGTTCTCCCGACAATTAGTATTGGCGGGTGCCAGTCACATCTAGGGGGTGTTTTGGGATGTGACATTAGGAGTACAAATTTCTTTCTTTTCCATTCTTGGATTACTTGTAAGCGCTATTTTAGTTCCAACAGCAAACAACAAACAACAACATGCCCAGTGCAATCCCACAAGTGGGGTCTTGGGAGGATAAAATGTACGCAAACCTTACCACTACCTCATAGAGATAGAGAGACTGCTTTCGAAAGACCCTCGTCTCAAAAATATCAAGCCCCAAAAGCAAAAGATACTAGATATGAAAGCACATGATAATATATATAATACAATAAAAGTAATAAATATAAGACGGACAATAACAACACAAGATATAAAGACACGACTACTCCTACTAATCTACTATATCACAAGGTCATACATCATCCTACTCCTACTAGCCTATTAACCTTCTACCTAATACGCGACCTTCATTTCTTTCTATCTAAGGTCATGTCCTGGGTGAGATGAAGTTGTGTCATGTCTAATCACCTCCCCCAAATACTTTTTCGGTCTACCTCTACCCCTTCGCGTAACCCCTAAATCCAACCTCTTGCACCTCCTAACAGGAGCGTCGATACTTCTTCTTTGCACATGCCCAAACCATCGCAGTCTCGCTTCCCTCATCTTGTCAGCCACAAAGGTCACCCCTAACTTCTCCCGAATGGTCCCATTCCTAATCTTATCACCCCTGGTGTGTCTACACATGCATCTCAACATCCTCATCTCCGCAACCTGCACCTTCTGGATATGTGAGTTTTTGACCGACCAACACTCCAACTCATATAGCAACGACGGTCTAATCACTATTATGTAAAACTTACCTTTAAGTTTAGGTGGTATCTTCTTACCACACAATACTCCAGAGGCAAGCCTCTATTTTGTCCATGCTGCCCCAATATGATGTGTGACATCATCGTCGATATCGCCACTATTCTGGATGATGGACCTAAGATATTTAAAGCTTTCTCTCTTAGGAATAGGTTGAGTGACAAGTTTCACTTCAATGTCTGCATCATCTCACGCAACACTGAATTTGCACCCCAAGAATACCATACACCATGGAACCTCCTCTTGAATAAATCGTGTCAACTCATCCATCAATAAGGCAAAAAAAGGGCTTAGGAAAATATTCTGAGTCTCATCCCACCGTCCTTACCCGAGTTTTGGCTTTGTCATACATGTCCTTTATCACCCTAATATACACCATTGGAACACCTTTCGCCTCTAGACACCTCTAAAGGACATTCCTCAAAATTCTTGTCATAGGCCTTCTCAAGATCAATGAATACCATATGAGGTCCCTCTTTCTTTCCCTATATTTCTCCACTAGTCTCTGAACAAGATGAATTGTTGTAGTAGTCGATCGCCCCGACATAAATCCGAACTGATTCTCTGAAATAGATACTCTTCTTCTCATCCTCACCTCCACCACTCTCTCCCAAACCTTCATAGTGTGGCTTAGCCACTTAATGCCCCTGTAATTGTTACAATTTTGAATATCACCCTTGTTCTTGTACAGTGGAACCATTGTACTCCTCCATTCATCAAGCATCTTAGCAGTCTTCAAAATAGCCTGGATTTTGGTTCCTCTGTGTACCTTTACACTCTTCATTTCTTCAATTTTTCCTTGCCACTAAAACAAACAAAAATATCCTGACCCCCACCCCAAACAAAGTCCAAAAACAACTTGACAAGATTATAAGATCCCACAAGAAGACAACAAAAACAGTCACAAATTCCACCTGGTGAAGTGGGCAAACACACAAATCACCGAAAATAAAGATCTAGCATCACACAACAAGTGCAAGTTGATTAAATAGTTGGGGTTATATGGATGAGAAGATTTTGGACTTTGAAAAGAAGGGCTCAATACAAAACGTAGAGTCAATGGCACACCATTACCTCTAGAGCCCCTCATGGTGTTAAGCCTATGCTCAGTGTGGAGTAAGTTCTCCCAAAATGTAAAATTTCCAGGTAGGCAATAGCAGACACATCAAAATTTCAAAGAACAAATATCTTGGTAACTCCTCATTGATGGTAGAACACTACAACTTGTTTCAGATAGCTAATGACTCAGAATCGGCAATTGCTCATCACATAGATGGTTCATGTGATTTCCATTCCAGAAGGTATAAGACTGGAAATTTGATGATCTATTGGACTTGTTTGCAGAACTGGAAAGAAGCACAATAGATAAGCAGGCAGCTGACAGATTAAGCTGGGACACCTCCAAAATATTCATTGCCAATGATTGCTACAAACTTCCTTTTTTTTACCCTCCATAGAAGCCTCCCACTTTTGCTTATCCTAACAACCAGTCAAGACTTCTTGGAAGGCCAGACCTAAAATTAAAAACCTGGTCTGTAGCATCAAAGTATTTGCCAGTTATAGAGGACTATCCCTCTCTGTATTTTCTGGACCATTTAGGAAGGAGAGAAATAGTGCTTACTTTATGAACAAGAAGCACCATATTTCAAGCATCAAGAACTTGAGTTTTCAAAATCTGTTCTTTTTCGGTGTGTGTTTGTGAGAGAAATCTGCTGGACAATATGGATTTCTCGGATTCACTTGGTAATTATGAAGCATGAACTTGTTGTACGGATGCTTGTTTCGGTACTTATATGTACTTTCTCGGTACTTCTATTCTAAGTTGCTCCGACTCGGGTGCGGGTGTCCGATACAAGTGTCAATCTAGAGGTCGAATCCTCTATGATCTAAATTTTAAGATTCCGGGATACCGACCCATAAATAGATACTGGTGTGAGAATTCGGCTAAAAATAATTCAAATATCTAAAAATAGAGTTATAAAACCTAAACTATGAATTTATGTGAAAAACTTGAGGAGAAAATATTGATCAAGAGGAGAATCCTAGAAGGAGATAAAAGGAATGGGAGTGGCAATAGAAATTTATATATACAAGGTATTCCATTTTCTTCAATTTCACCTTATCTTTTGTTTTGATTAGAAAAATCATTGAATCTGTCCAGAATTTCCCTCTCAAATTCGGTCAAAGTATCCAAAACTGATTGACCAGATCAGGTATGAATCCCACACCCGCACCCAAATCCACACCCGTGTTGTGTCGTACAGATGCAGTAATAAATGTGAAGAATCCGAGTAATATAGCTTCTATTAACAGAACTCTTTCCTCATAAAAGAAGAGTCTAATTTCTGGATGTGTCTCGAGTGTTCCAGCAGAATATGAAATCTGCAAACAGATTAGTCTTTGCAAGCCTCCATTCAAGCAACTGATAAAATGTGTAGTTTTAGGAATAGAGAGCAGATTTGCAAGCGTGAATTGTGCTTACCAAAGTGTTGGCTCCAATACCATATAGAAGTTATCAAGCATTACCACACAAAACCTTAAGATAATAAGTGAAGTAGCCAAAAAAGAAAAACAGAGCAGCCTAAGACATTTAAAACCCCGGTGGAAGCCCTTATACAGATCAGACCCGAACAAATATAACTGAACAATAATGAACTTAGTTGAAGTTCAGATGTCTACCAAAGACACCAGAAAATACAATAACTCATTAACCAAACCTTACCATTCTTTGTTAAGAATCAAATTAAATAATAAAAGTGCGTTCTCTCCAACCATTTAAGCTTTCAGATGAGACAGTTACACACTTCAACATGGTACTAGAGCACACAGAGGTTCTAGGATCGAATCTTACCACCACCCATTATCAGAAGAATTTCCACATGCTAGGGCATGAAAAAAGAATCAGGCCCACACGAGAGGCATGTTGAGAATAGAATAAAGTAATAAAAGTGTGCTCTCTTCTAACGGCTAAAGCTTTTAGATGAGATGGTCACACACTTCAACAAAGTTATTCAACAATAGACCATACCTGATCTTTCCCATGTGCATCAGCTTTAACAAGCTTTGAATAAAATTCCTTCGAAACTTTCCCATCATCCCCTGCAATCTCCTCAACATGTATGAAAGCAACACGAAGTGCTTCATTCCTAGCATACAACATAAGATGCATAAATTAAGGCATCCTCAAATTATAAATGTGGACATAAACTTGCACAATTTGCACCATCAAATGAACAACTGTTTATAACATCCTTGCAACAAAGCACATAAGAAGCAAAGAGACATGCGAAAAGAATCATCGAAAAGAATCATTGAACAGTTTGCTCAACTATCATGCATATGATTAATAGTTTAGGGCGTTCAATTGCAAAATCAAGGAAAGAATGACTTCTGGTATTTAGAACAAGGAAACATGCGAAAATACCAGAAGACTCAAACTTGAAATCATTGCAAGATATTAGGTGCTCCCTTGCATTATGACAAAAGAAAATAATCTAGAGTCCACAACAATTACTAAGCCACAAAGTCAAGTTGGTTGAGGATATTTTGCAACATTATATAAGAACAACCACCCTGACTGATAAAAGTGTCATCAATGTAATGGTGCATCAAAAGAAAAAAAGTATTAATTCAGACCTTCGCAATAAAAGACCAATATCCGTAGCCTCTGGAGCCTTTCGCTGTTTTTGCTGCCCATAAATTTGGCATGAAATCACATAAGTAAACTTCAGATCAGCTTGAGCCCGTGCTTCTGGTGATAATTCAAACCCTTGACTTGTGAGAGAGTTTGTGTGAGAACGGCCATTCATTCCTTACAAAAGACAAAAGGAAAAACTATATCAGTAAATTCAGGCTTTCCGTTTGACCTAACAACAAATACTAAATATGACCAACCTCCTAGAGATCTCCTTTCCAAGTAACTTTGTAGCATTAATGCCCTTCTGTAATACATCATACCACGCACTATATACAAAACCACATTAAAATTTTAAAAGCATTATTAAATAAGCAGAAGATACTAGCCCACCAAATATAGAAACATAATTACCATGGGAAGAATCAAACCTGTCCTAGCTAGAGTTTGGCCACGGTAAGATGCCCAAAATCTAAGCTCCAAGGCGTCACTGGAGCCTTCCTGCATGTCAGTATCACCGCTATCACCTCGACCAATCCGCTCCAAAAAGTTCTCCCACTCATCTAATATGGGTCATACACAGTGACAAAAGTTAAAACCATACAACAGTAAAGGAAGACAAAATACATAAGGCAGTGATTAATCAGAGAGGCATTATCTTATCCAATGAGGTGAACAACAAGATAAAAGTATATAATACTCCCTTAAACAAACATTATACTAAATATTTAATAAAAACAGGATGCTATTAGGAAATATACAAAGTCGTTATCCCTCTGTCCAAAAGCTCTGCAATTACACTATCCAAGAAGAAACCACATGACTGACGGTGTCTTCTACTAATAGTTTCTTCCGCTTGTTCTTCCTTTTTTCAGTTCAAACAAATGACTCTTTCCTTTTCCTTTAGTATCAGGACCTTATTCTTTTACTACTTTTAATTTGGTACTTCTCTCACTTTACTCATCCCTTGCACTAAGTCAACTACAATATGCTTCACTTGTCACTTTTTACTTGAGCTCCATAAACCTTCTAGCTTTTGAGCTTTTAAAAACTATGTTGCTCGGACTCTTCAAAAATGTCAACGGGTGCATGTCGTATCCTCCAAAATAGTGTATTCTTGAAGGATCCGACACAAGTGTCGTGTGGCAACATTTTTGGAGAGTCCGAGCAACTTAGTTTAAAAATTCTGGAAAATACTTCAAGAGTGATCCCAATTTGAAATAATCAAGTATTAGAGATATGAAGATTTAAGACATGTTTTGTATGATTGATAAAGGGAAATAATTCCTAAGATAAACTTTTAATACCCCCTTAACTCCTTGGTTGGTTACAAAGTTTGGGATAACTTATTCCAGGATTAATAATTAGTATTGGGATAAAACTTATCCCTGTCTGGAGGTGGAATAATAATATTGGGATAGTTTATCCAAAGATAAAATAGTTAAAATGACAAAAATAACCCCTCAAACCCTTTTTATAGATCATGCCCACTCTAGAAGTGAACTAGAATCTAAACAAAAACATATTTTTTTTATAAATAAGACAATATCATCTTACAATCCAAAATTTAAAAGATTACATGAAAATGGCCAGCAATTAATTTCAAGGCGGAGCGAACGCCACTTAATTGAAAGAAACGCTCTAAATTCATATCTTGCAGTAAAAGAGTTATAGAACACATAATTCAACGGTTCCAATGACAAATAAATACAAATAGAAAAGGAAAAAGCAGAAATACAAAAGAAGAGAAAAGGCATACAAAGTTATATACAAATCACTTCCCTTTTCTGCATTTCCTGAATTGAATTCCAGTTAATTAGGACAAAATTCCTCAAAATCTCCCCAACAATATTTTTATAACCAAATACATTAGGCAATTAGTTCAATTTTACATTTTTCTCTTTTGTTTAACAGAAAAAGTAATCAAACATGAAAATCAACCAGGCCACTTGTATGGAGCCGGCCGGTATTACATGGACTCATAATGAATGCATATTGGACACGGGTATGTACAAGTACACAGACGAGATATGTGACGATTTTAGTGATCTCTTAGTGTAATTTAATGAAATGCACAACGTAACCACACCCATGCCACACCCCTCTGACACAAGTACATCAACGAGATGACGGATCCATGTGACATATCAAGCAGCGACATAATTAATCTAAATTGTTGATTCAAACATGCACAGTCAATTAAAAGATTAATCAAAATTGAGTAGGAAAATCACTTTTCTGAACTTCTCTAACATAAAAATAGGAATACACAGAGGAGGAAATTGAAATTTTCCACTTTCCTTCCTTGATGGTTAAAGTCAAGATGTAACAAATCTACCAAGAAGGAAGTCTCAACAGCTATGTAGAAGAGATAAGCATAGTAACTGACTAAATGAAAAAGATACCTGGAAATATTTTCTGAAGATAGAAAAGGGTAGATATGCCATCTTCATTTTCTACTCGCAGATCAGAGGAACTATATAGCACTGTCTCACTATAGTAAGGGGTGAAGACACTGTTTCCAATATAACCATATCATGAAACATTAATTTTGTTCTTATGTCAAAAATTTAACTTTAAAAAAAAGGTGACAGCATCAGAGTACCAGAATGGCATCATCGCACTAACTGGCTTTGCTGGTGGCATGTCCATAAACAAAGAGTTTGTAAAGAACTCCAGTCTTCTTCTTGCTTCGAGATTCTTAGGAATGTTAGCAGCCGAATCTTTCACAGTAAGGAGTAAATGCAGCCTTTTTACCTGTTCTTTCTGTAAGATGCAACAATAGACTAAACAGCTTAGTATATCAACAAAGGAGACTAGCAAGGGGGGAAGGGGGGCAAGAAAGATACTGTAAAATAGCATGACAGGTCAATGAAAAATTCAACAAGAAGTACGATTCATACAATTTCAGGATCTCTAGGCCACTCCACCCTAGAAAAGAGTCGTCCCTCATTCCTTGCCCTTGCTAATATATTCCAAGTATCGAGCTGCTCCCTGCCAGATAAAGAACATATTTAACTCTCAAAACATCCGAAACACAGAACCAGTTGAAGTTTGGTAAAATAACCATGCAAAGGATTCACCTTAAATCAGATGACAGCAGATCATGGGTAACAACCTCATAGAGATCATACATAGCTTTGGCAGCACCCTTTGAAAGTTGAGGAGTTTCATTGCGAATCTGTAATGGTACAAGAATTTTGGAAAACAACAGACATGAGTGACATAACATCATAAAAGCACAAGACGTATTTAAAATAAGAACCGAGACTAATAATGTGAAATCCTAAGAGTGAGCAGCCTAACACATAATTTACTAAAAACAATCTCAGAGACAAAACAACATGATATGGAAAAAATCAACTTAGCAAGTAAACGGTAGCCAGATTTACAGCACAAAGCAGGTGTCAAACATAGATTACCCGTGTGATGCAATCAGTGGAACACTAAAAACAAACTGTAAGGGAAGCCAATCACTGAACTCTGAAGTCTGCTATATGTGCTTCCATAAGATTTAGTTGATTTCAACATTTTCCCCACTCATTTTTCTCTCTCATCAATAATCCAGACATGGAATTCCATTGAATGCCTCATCGCCTGAAATATGCTCCCTCCGACACAATTTGGTTGCCTACTTTTGGTACGGCAAGATTACTAAGAGAACAGGTACAAACATGAACTAATTATTATTTTCCGTGATGCATGTGAAACCAAATTTTGACTACTGTTGTAGAAATGCCAGAGGTGAGAGTTATTATACGAACAAAAGCTTTTTTAATAGTCAAAAGCACCTTAAAACCACAAATAAGTTGGAGATGAGGGGTGGGATCCTTTAAGGTGAGGAGCCAAGGACACGGGGTTATGGTCTGTTGCTTCAGAATGATATATTGAAAAAGTCAACAAGTCTTATAGGTATGTCATTTTCAAAATAATTCCTAATTCGGCGTCTTACTTCTCGAGCTTTATAGTACGTCAATGTTTAAAATAATTCTCGACTCCTCCTTGAAATATACTGCCTCTTCCCTCTGACCCAACTTAGTAGAGCACTTTTGATTCAGTATGACTACTAAGAGAGTGAGTACAAATATGAGCAGTTTATTATTCACTGTGATACATGCAAAGGTTCAACTTTCTGTTTTTCTAAATTGAGAATAAAACCCATTTGATTTCTTGAATCTCTATACCAATAGCTTCAAGAATCCGAGCGCAAATTCAAGAGCAAACATTGAGTGCTTTCAACGACTCTGAGTTTTCCGACAATCTACGGCGAAATTTCCGGTGGTCAAGATCCACCAATCTCCGACGGCTTTTGCAGATTTCGGTGACGCCAGGCTATTTCCGGCCGCATCCAGTGATTTCCGGCGATATTCGGGGGGGTATTCTGATTCCGGCGGCATCACAAAGCAGGACACAGCTTCTCTCCAGCAACACGAGGATTTTCCGGCGAAATCTTCTCCGATGGCTTCCAGCAACATTCACTATTTCTCAACGAGAAAATCGGTCAGAACCTTTTTCCAGGTGCCCCAAATTCTTCTCTGTTTACTATATTGACTGCACTATTTCATAGCTCTTAACTAGTTGTGACTGCACGATTGATAGCACTACTTCTTAGTTCTTGACTGATTGTGACTGCACTATTTCAGTGTTCTTGGCTGCCTATTGAAAGCACTATTTCATTGTTGTGATAGTTGTGACTGCACTATTTCAGTGTTCCTGTCTGGTTGTGGTGGATCAACTTGTTTGTTGCAAAATTTATAATTTGCTACTTGAATTTATTGTTGAATTTACTCTCAAATTGAGTGTCGTACATTACTTGTGCGTGTGTAATTGAATTGGGTTTTTCTTTCTTTACGTGTTTGTTCGTTGTAAAATTTATTTGTTAGGGAGTTTTGCAAGTTACCCAATATTATTGTTACGTGTGAGTGTAATAAATTGTTGTTTTGAGTTTTTACTATTGATTAGTGATTATTGTATTATTACTAGTGTTTCTTGATCTTTGTAGCTTAGTGAGTTATTAGTTCTTAGTTTAGTGGCGTTAGGATCTAATGGTGGATCAGGTTCATGTCGTCGGTTGGGGTCGGAGGTAAGGGGTAGGGGTGGTAAGAGGGGCATGGGCCTATCTAAGTTAAGGGTAGGATCGTGGAATATAGGATCACTTATGGGGAAATCCATAGAGCTAGTGAAGTGTCTTAAGAGGAGACATATTAATATAGCGTGTGTTCAGGAGACTAGATGGGTAGGGACCAAAGCTCGGACGTAGACGGGTTCAAGTTATGGTACTCGAGTGGTTCTAGGGATAGAAATGGTGTAGGTATACTAGTAGACGAGAACCTTAGGGAATATGTGGTAGAGGTTATGAGGTTTAATGATAGGATGATGTCTATTAAACTTGTGGTTGGTAGGCATGTAGTGAATGTAGTTAGTGCCTATGCGCCTCAGGTGGGCCTAGATGAGGAAGTTAAAAGGTTTTTATTGGGAAAATTTGGATGAGATTGTGAGAGGCATACCAGAGGCAGAAAAACTCTTCATTGGGGGAGACTTTAATGGGCATATTGGGGCAACCACTAGCGGGTTTGAAGATGTCCATAGAGGCTTTGGGGGAGAGGAATGGAGGTGGGACGTCTCTCTTGGATTTAGCCAAAGCCTTTGAGTTAGTTATTGCTAACTCATATTTCCCGCAGAGGGAAAATCACTTGATTATCTTTCGTAGTACAGTAGCTAAGACTCAGATTGATTACTTACTGCTCTGGAAGGGCAATAGAAGCCATTGTAAAAATTGCAAGGTTATTTCGAGGGAAAATATTTCCACTCAACATAGGCATCTAGTGATGGATTTAGAGATTAAGAGAGAAAAGAAGAGGAAGGTTGTTAAAGCCCAACCGAGGATTAGATGGGGAGGCCTAACTCCTGCCCTTTCACGAGATATGGAAGAAAAGTTGAGTAATTTAGAGGCTTGGAGTAGTGGCAGAAATGTGAACAATATGTGGACACTACTGTTGGTTGCATTAGAAAAGTAGCTACTGCGGTACTAAGGGTTTCGAGAGGGACCTTTGGTGGACGTCAGGGCGATTGGTAGTGGAATCACGAAGTCCAAGGAAAAGTGAAAGCTAAGAAGATTGCTTATACGAAGTGGTTGGAGTGTAGGGATGAGGATGAAAAGCGAAGGCTTAGGGAGATCTATAAGACGGCTAAGACAGAAGCGAAGATGGCGGTGACGAGTGCTAAGACAGCAGTGTTTGAGCGCCTATACAAGGAGCTAAGTGATAAAGGCGGGAACAAGAGATTGTATAGACTCGCTAAAGAGAGAGAAAGGAAAGCTCACGACTTGGACCAAGTGAAGTGTTTCAAGGATGAGGCGAGTGAGGTATTGGTGGATGAGATTTCCATTAAGCTAAGGTGGCAAGCTTACTTTCATAAACTCTTAAACGAAAAAGGAGATAGAGATATTGAGCTGGGAAAGTTAGCACACTCTGAAAGTCATCGAGATTTTGATTATTGCAAGCGGTTCAAAGTTGAGGTTAGATATGCTATTAGTAGAATGAAAAGAGGGAGGGCGATCGGGCCCGATGAGATTCCGATAGATTTTTGGAAGAACATGGTCAAGGATGGCATAGAGTGGTTGACTAGCTTGTTCAATGCTATTATGAAGATTGCCAAAATGCCTGATGAATGGAGGAGTACAATAGTACCCTTGTACAAGAACAAATGTGATATTCAAAACTGTAACAATTATAGGGGTATCAAGTTGCTAAATCACACTATGAAGGTCTAGGAGATGAAGGTGAGAAAAGAAGTGTCTATTTCAGAGAATCAATTTGGATTCATGTCGGGGCGGTCGACTACTGAAGCAATTTATCTTGTTCAGAGATTAGTGGAGAAATATAGGGAATGAAAGGACCTTCATTTTGTGTTCATTGATCTCGAAAAAGCCTATGACAGTATTGAGAGATGTCTTATGGAGGTGTCTAAAGGTTAAAGGTGTCTCGATGGTATACATTAGGGGGATAATGGATATGTACGACGGAGTCAAAACTTGGGTAAGAACGGTGGGAGGAGACTCAGAGTATTTTTCTGTTGAGATAGGACTTCATCAAGGATCTGTGTTGAGCTCTTTTCTGTTTGCCTTGGTGATGGATGAGCTGGCGCGATCTATTCATGAGGAGGTTCCATGGTGTATGCTATTTGCAAATGACATAGTACTGATTGATGAGACGCGAACTAAAGTTAATGATAGATTGGAGGTTTGGAGACACGCTTTGGAATCCAAAGGGTTCAAATTGAGCAGGACCAAAACATAATACTTGAGTGCAAATTCAGTGTTGCGAGAGATAAAGCAGACATTGATATGAGTCTTGCCACTCAACCTATTCCCAAGAGAGAAAACTTTAAATATCTTGGGTCCATCATCCAGAGTAGTGGCGATATCGACGATGATGTCACACATCATATTGGGGCAGCATGGACAAAATGGAGGCTTGCCTCCGGAGTATTGTGTGATAAGAAGATACCACCTAAACTCACAGGTAAGTTTTACAGAATGGTAGTTAGACTGTCTTTGCTATATAGGGTGGAGTGTTAGCCAATCAAAAACTCACATGTTCAGAAGATACAGGTCACAGAGATGAGGATGTTGAGATGGATGTGTGATCATACCAGGAGTGATAAGATTAGGAATGAGACCATTCGGGAGAAGCTAGAGGTGGCCCTTGTGGCTGATAAGATGAGGGAAGCGAGACTCTCATGGTTTGGACATGTTCAGAGAAGAAGTACCGATGCTCCTGTTCGGAGCTGCGAGAAGTTGGATTTAGGAGTTACACAGAGGAGTAGAAGTAGACCGAAGAAGTATTGGAGGAGGTGATCAGACAAGATATGGCGAATTAGGTTGATGTCTGGCTTTAGGATTAGTAATGTTTTTATATCTTGTGTTGTTATTATTCATCATATATATGTTGATTTTTATCGTATTTACACACTATGAGGTGTTTTTCGTTATTAGTTGTTCTTTTTGTTTCCTTTTCTTTTCCTTTCCCTTTTTTCATATCTAGTTTATTCTGCTAATGGGTTTTTGAGACGAGAATTCCCAGGAAATAACCTCTCTACCTTGTGAGGTAGTGGTAAGATTTGCATACATTCTACTTCCCCAGACCTCACTTGCGGGATTCCATTGGGTATGTTGTTGTTATTGTTGTTGTTGTTGTGATACATGCAAAACCACATTTTAACAAATTTTGTGAAAACACCAGTGGTGCGAAAAATTATATGAACAAACATTGCTTCAGAGGGATATATTGGCAAAGTCAACGAGTTTTATAGGTATATCAATTTTTAAAATAACTCCTCGGCTCCTCCCTTTTTTGATGAACTGGTGAAATTTTTTTTGTTTGATTTCCTTTCCTTTTTTTATGAATCAGGAAAGTCTTGTTTGCTTATTATTTATTTATATAAAATTCTCATCACATTTTGAGAATCTATAAATTTTATTTTATATCCTGACTTGTGACCAAAGAAATTAAAGCCACGCCTAAGCGCAAAAGCGAGGGGCAATATGCCTTTGATGCTTTGCATGACCTAAAGCGAGGCTCATGTCAGTGGGCTTTTCAGATTATCTTTTTTCTCAAAAAGATCATTTTAAAAAAGTTCCTTTTAAAATTATTATAAAGGGTCTGTCCAAGTTCCCTAGATTTAAATTGAGTCAGAGAGTTTTCAAAAGATTTAAAAAAAAGAAGATGAAGAACTATAAGAAGACCAGAGGAGATGAAGGCTTGAAGCACAAACAGCCTCTTTCTCTTCAGCCAACAGAACAAGCAGCAAGCAAATAAAGGTAGCCTCTTTCTCTTGATTGATTCTTACTTTTTGCTGACTTCAAAATAAATTGTTGAGGCTGAAAATTCAACATTTCACTCCTTTTTATCTTTGTAAAAAATTCAGAAGTAAATGGAAGTATAGGACTTGTCCCTGTTTCATGACTTATGGTGTCTTAACGTTAATAATGAACAATGTAAACTTAACACTTGTAAGAGAATTGTAGGGTAGAAGGTCAGTAAGGGTAGAGTATTGTCTTGCTATGCAAAAGTTTAGGTTTGCTAGTGTTTGTCGTAGCGCTAGTCGTATCTTTGTAGTTCTTGTCATATGGCATTATTGTTTCGTTCAAGTAAACTTTACAATGCTTTCCTTATTAACTGCTATGCTTTTTTCATTGTTTTCTTCTTCTTTTACGTGGGTTAGATGCACTTAAGCCAAGGGTCTTTTGAAAATAGCCTCTCTACCTCACGAGATAGTACTAAGGTCTGCGTACAATCTACCCTACCCACTCCCTACTCGGTGGAATTTTGTTGGGTTGTTATTGCAAGAGGATAATAACAAAGATATTTTTTCTTAGAAGCCATATAGCCATAGTGGTGAACCCAATATATTTATATTTGTTGCCCATCATTATTTGCTAAATGATAATTGCATGCAAAGTTCTTTATATATTATTTTTTTATTTCAATTAAAAATAAAAAAGGACCTGTCCAGTGTCCACTTTTTTGTACTTGTTATGTATTATTAATTATTATTTAGAAATTATAATTGCTTGCAAAATGTATTGTAATTTTTAAAATATTTTTCAGAACTAGAAATGGCAAAGGATTGTCCAAAGGGAATCGAAGGGGTCCAGATTGGAAATATATTATTTAAAGGATCCGAATGTCATTACGTAATGACACTGAAGGTCATTTTTTGTATTTTCGGAAAAACTACCATTTTACCTCTCCCAATAGTTGCCCCAAGTCCTATTAAATTGGTTTTGAAAGTTGATATTTGAAAATTTTGTGAAAAATTGAGGTTTTGCTGAAGGGTTGACTTTTAAAGGCATAAGTTGCTTAACTTAGAGTTTTGGAGTCATTTGGATATTTGAGTCTCGGAACGGAATTCTGTCGATTATATCAGTTTCGAAATGTGAAAATCGGTGATTTGGAATTGTTATGTGAATTTGAGGTCTGAAATTGAAATTTAGTTAAAATTTGACTGAGGTTCAACTTTTGTTAACAGTTTGAGTTTGGGTGCTCTGACTAGATTTCTGACAGTTCTGTTGCATTCAGGAGGTGATTTTAGCTCAAAGGCGAGCTTCGACATAATTTTTGGGGTGTTTCAATAGTGTTTCGGTATTTCTAGTGCGTTAAGTTGTCCTAGTTGCAACTAGTTGGATTCCGGATCAAGGAGACCTCGAATTCGATTTCGGATGATTCCATTGAGTTTGAAACGTTGAATTAGTGGGGATGCACATATGATTTGTGTGTACGAGGTTCCGAATGAATCTCGAGGGTCCATTCCGTGATTTTATGCTATTTTGTGACTGATATTTGGTGTTGGCTTTATTCATCACGGTCGCGGCACTAAAGCTCGCAATTTTGATGCACAGTTAATTTACCTTCCGCGATCGCGAAGGGAGGCCCACAGTCGTAAAGAGATCTGAGACCTATTCATGACGATCGCGGGCTAAGTAAGCCGCGATTGCGTAGGGATAACAGTAACAGCTTCTAAATGTCAGGTTTTGAACATTTTTCTCCATCTTAGGAGCTTGGGAGAGGGCGATTTCAAGTGATTTTTCACGAGAATTTCATTGGGTAAGTTATTTTGAGCTAAAATCTTCATTACTCATTGATTATTTATTGTTTTAACATCAAATTGACGAATTTGAATTGGAAATTGGAGATTTTGTTCATAAACTTAAGTTTTTACAGAAATGGTGATTATGAATTGATTTTAACTCCGGCATTGGATTTTTGAGTCGTTTTGCCCATTTTTCCCCAAATTCCATGATTTTGGCATCATTAGACTTGGAATTTGATTGTGAATCATTATTTGAATAGATTGTGGTGTTTCAGATACTAATCGGAAGGAGAAGGCTCAAGTGTTAGATTGATTTTATTGAGGCATGTGGATTCCTAAACCTTGTTGAGATTAATTGGACCTTGTATCTTTCATTCTTTGTGTGTTGAGGAGTAATGGGGATTCGAAAATGGGTGAATTATTCATGAAATGACTTAATAAAAGTGACAGGATAATAAAATGGTTATATGATAGAATGTGATAACTTGACTCATGATTTGGTATATGATTGATGTTGCTTTCAGTATTGTAAAATGATGGTTGATGATAGTGATCCATATATTGAGATAATTGATTTATTTATCATCCTCGTTGATGAAAATTATGAATTGCTAATATTGACTGAAGTGTTGAGTAATGATAAATGCTAATAATTGAAGTAATTATGCAATATTGACTCAAGTGTGTATAATATTGATATTGTGATGAAATTGTTAGAGAATAATAGTTAAAACATTTACTCCCTTATGAGTAGGCTTGAACAATGATGATAAAGTGGTTATTGAGGACTTGAGAAATGATGTTATGTTAATATTAAATGCTTCACTTGATGATGATTCAATTATTGAAAGATTAATGAAATTGATTGCTTTGATTATTGAATACATGAATTATGTAAACTCTTTGCATACTCTCATGCCCTTTTGAAAGTGATTGAGTCTCACTATTGATGAAAAGCCGATGGAAACCCTTCGAGGAGGCCAAGTGATTTGGGCTTGAGACTTCCATGTTGGAAACCCCTTGCCAACGACAGCAAGGGGTTTGCCTTCTAGGTCGAGCTCGTCGCATAGGGCTTGCCTAGTGCAGGTTACCTCTCTTATGTAACTTGCAAGTTGTTGCATAGGAGCAGGGGTTTACCCTATGTGCACACAAAAGGTAGCAGCTACGAGTTCCCCTTGTCATAGAAAAAAGCCAATGAAAAATGATTCCGACTAGATTGAGTATGAGATTGAGAATAGGAGCCGAGGTATTTATCGACCAGTGATGATTGTTGAGGTCTTCCTGCGGCCAAGGTCTTTTTCGGTGAGTGCATTGATTGCCGAGGTATTTTACGATGGTCGAGGTCTTTTACGGCAATGATGATGGATACATAGTCCATCCGTGGCACCAATGGGTCTCGATCTGATAACATCAACGGATGTATATAGTAGGACAAACATGTATTATGATTACTTGACATTGCATTGTGTCATTTGAACTTTGATAAACGTTTTGGTGAATTCACTGCATAGGATAGTGTTTATGAGATCAATAAATGCTTCCTCACTTGCTACGACCGGAGAGAAATTATGTGCATAGCTTGATAGATATGTGGAGCGCATTAGACAACAAAATGAGGTCCAAGTTATAAGTGAGATAATGATAGCAACTTTGTGTTGACTGGTAAGAATTTATTGCTTCAACTATCGAACTATTATGTTTTACTTTCTAATATCGATCAAAGTTCTTATTTCCAAATTTTAGCATAACTATTAAATTTTTTCTGTAGGTCAACTGTTACAGAGAAAAAGAACATACATATTTTGGATGCCATTTACAGCTCATTGTATAGATCCTATGTTGGAAGACATAAGAAAGATTCCTATCATCAAGAAGAAGACCCTCCAAAAATCAATTGTCCTAGTCAGTTTCATTTATGGGCACTCACGAGTCTTAAATGTGGGAGTACTCAATTTCATAGTTGTATTGTACAAAAAATTGCGAGCAATGTTTACATCTGACAAATGGGTGGTTAGTAGGTGGCCAAAGTTACCAAAGGGGAAAGGTGTAGCTCATACCATCTTGACAACAATATTCTGGAACCAGATTGTCTATATTTTGAAGATAATGGGGTCTCTTGTTAAAAGTGTTGTGATTAGTTGATAATGAAAAAACTTGTCATAAGGTACATTTGTAAAGCCATGGAAAGAGCTAAGGAGGCTATTGCAAAGGCATTTGAAAGGAATATTGCAAATATAAAGATATCATTAAGATTTTCGATGAAAGATGGCAATGCCAATTACATCATCTATTACATGCAGCTGCACAATATCTAAATACAGAGTTTTTCCAAAATTCAGCCATTGAAAATTGTAAAGAAGTAACAGATGAATTATATGCTTGTATCGAAAAATTGGTTCCAAGTACTAAAGTACAAGACAAGATCATAATTATTATAGCGTGTTTTTTACTTGGCTAGCTGATAGAAGGTTGATCTTGATGGAAGTAAATCTTAAAAACCAGAAGGTTGCTAGCATCAACAGGTGTTAGAAGTACAAGGAGGCAGGCAAGGACATGGATCATGTTCTTCAATGAGGTGTTACTGTTAGAATAGGAATAGGTAAATACAATCCTACTTAGAATAGAAATAGCAATAACAATAATATATAGAATCCTATTTAGAAAAGGATTGTATTATAGTATCCTAGTTGGAAAAGGAGTCTAATATAGTATCTATAAA
>JBCEWC010010275.1:0-17821 GCA_038996855.1 Solanum aculeatissimum | reverse complement strand
TTATCCAACAAACCAAACACTCAATAAGAAATAATCTCAACATAACTTATCCCATCATTACTAATCCCAACATAACTAATCCCATCATAACTTATCCCATCATAACTTATATTCAAACCAAACGACCCCTATAAGTATTATCACTCTTTAACTTATTATCAAACTGAGAAGTACCACATGCTCACAGGATGGTCGTGTCAATGCTTTATATTCGAGCCCTTCAATTTATACTGATGCAAAACATGCTTTGGAGGAGTCATGGCCTCTCAAGACGGATGACTATTTCCCGTGAGTTTCCTTCTATCTAAGCATTTTATTGTCATTTTAATGTCAGTATATAGAGAGCTTGATGGATATTTTGTATCAGGTATGCAGACCGTATTAATGCTTATTGGACTGGATACTTTACAAGTAGGCCTGCTCTCAAACTCTATGTTAGAATGCTGAGTGGCTATTATTTGGTAGGCCATGCTGCTTTTCCATTTTCCTGATTAAGAAGCTGCAGCATCTACAGAATTTTGAATATGCAATTCTCACTTGGCTCCTTTGTGTAATAGGCAGCAAGGCAATTAGAATTCTTTAAAGGAAGAAGTGAGACAGGACCAACAACCGAATCATTGGCTGATGCCCTAGCCATTGCTCAACATCATGATGCTGTCAGTGGCACTTCAAAGCAACATGTTGCTGATGATTATGCCAAACGACTGTTCATAGGTTACAAGCAGGTGAGTTTGCTCCGAACTCCAGGAAAAACTTGTGATTACTATTGATTTGGTCAAATTGTATTTCAAATGATTATAATTACCAAAAACTACTTGCAGGCTGAGGATTTAGTGTCTAATTCACTTGCTTGTTTGGTGGAATCGGCTTCAGCAACTGGATGCAAGAATCCTCAGATAAATTTTAAGCAGGCAAACATTTGAAGCCCATTTGTTATTACAGGCTTTCTTCATATTGAGTTTGCATTTGTCTTTATTAAGCTATGCTCACATGTTCTCCCCCCAGTAATCCTGTCCTACTACTGTTGAATGCACTATTGCATCTGATGATTGAGTTCATTCATGCACATTCAAGTTGATGTTCTGGATTGGCTCCATTATACTCTTCTTATGTTGCATGACTCAATTCCTTAGCAAGCTGTTTAGGCATTTTAATTTTCCTGAAATAACTATTTTGTTACTCTATTCTTTTCCAGTGCCCATTGTTGAATATAAGTTATTGCCCCCCAACAGAAGCTGATCTTGCTCCAGGCAAAAAATTAGTGAGTAGCCTATTTTCAATATCTTTTCATACTTCTGGTAACCGTCACATTAAATTTCTGTTTGGTGGGATGTGAGGAACACTTGCTCTAATTAAAACAATGAGGAGATTAAATCATTATTTCCACTTATGTAGGTGGTTGTCGTGTACAATGCTCTTGGGTGGAAAAGAACAGATGTTGTCAGAATCCCTGTGAGTGATTTGATCTTTTCCTTTCCCGGATCATTATTCATTTTAAACAATTTATCTGCTGCTTTGGTTCTCATTCTCCCTGGACTATTCCTCTCATTTAACTATTGAGCAGCAGCATTAGGTGTATGGCAGTTTTTAAGAGTTCTTTAGATCTCAATTGTTCACCTTAGAATCTCAACTCATGCACAAAAACATATACTTAATTAATCAGTATCAGTTGATCTAACTGAACAAAACAGGGAAGAAGTATATTTATATGTAAACTATCAAGAGTTATTAAGACATGCAGAAAATGGCTTCAGTTTGTGGCATAGACTCACCAATCTCCTGGAATGATGTTCTGTAACATGTTGAATGAGATAAAATTAGCCCAAAAAAAGTCTTGAGTTGAGACTAGGACTTGGGATTAATCTTTCAAAGGGGCCAAACCAAAACTTTCAAGGTGCTTATCTTTTGATTTTTAAGAACTGACATGGTACCAAAAGAATATACTTTAAAAATGTTCCCGGCTTTGTTTAATTGGCAAGGTGGAGGTACTTGTGGCTTAGGTCACATGTTTGAGCTCTGTGCCATGCAACTTAAACATAGTATATAAGTGGGGAAGGGTATAGTGGCCCCATTATCTCCAAGTTCATAGGCTGCGGTTGGTCCTAAGGGTTGGCCCCAGACCGGTTTTAGGTAATGAACTAGTTAGGTTCAAATTTTAGAAGAATAATCAGGCTATCGCAATTTGACCTTCAGCTCACTTCATTTCTCTTGATATCTTGGTTCAGTGAAATTTGTCTTGTCGTTCCAAATGAAGAGAAGAACTTACAAGAAAAATATATTTGAAGTAGCAGTGGTAAACTAGAAAGCAAAACTTGATACAATTATTTTGTACAAAATTACTCTTTCCTTATCTTTTGTTTGTTGGTTGTTTTTAGATAATAATCCTAATTTTTTGCCACTTCTGATAATATTGATGCATAAAATGGATATCTCATCGTTTATCACTGACATCTCTGTTCATCTTTACATAAATTTTGGACAGGTTGTCAATAAGAATGTCATCGTTCAGGATTCAACTGGAAAAGAAATTGAATCACAGCTTCTTCCAATAGTTAAAGCATCAATAGCAATAAGGAACTACTATGCTACGGCATATGTTGGTGAATCCCCTACATCAAGCCCCAAATATTGGCTTGTGTTTACAGCTACTGTTCCACCCTTGGGATTTAGCTCCTATGTTGTAACAAGTAGTAAACAAGCAGGTTAGACATCTGATTGGTATATCATGAAAGTTAACATGCAAGCTGGCAATCTCAATAGTTTCAATTCTTCAACATCTGAATGTCGTATCACAAAAATTTACAGTCAAACTGATGATTGTAATTGTCTCAAGTTGTTCAGATGGTCGATTAATTAAATTTCTTCTTGTGTACATTGCACATGCAGTTGCTGCTTCAATACCACTAACATTCCACAAAACTGATGGAAGTCAAAGTGATGATGTAGAAGTGGGGCCAGGGAACTTGAAACTGTCATATTCCGCAAATGAGGGAAAGTTTACTCAATATTTTAATAAGAGAAATCAGGTACTTTTTGTTTTTAAATCAAAAGAGAAAGAATTCTGTCTCTTCTTTGATTTTAATAAATGCAACGGACTATATGCTTGTCCTATTTCAAATGGTTGTCGTCTGTTTGGAACTTTTTCTGTTACTCTATAATAGCCAGCAATGGAGATTTGGACATTCACATGATAGAATTTTATAGTTTTGCTAGATGTTGGCTTATGGCTTGCCTTCTCATTCCCCATCCAACTTCAGCCTTTTGTCAGCTTCCCATGCTTACAGTAGAAGATACTGATGATGGAAATATTTTTTTATATTGTGTGTGAAGGTTAAAAGCGCTCTGGAGCAATCATTCAGTTATTATTCTGCAGATGATGGAAGCAAGGATGCTTATAAAGACATTCAGGTAGAAAAATCTGATGATTCAGTACTGTTCTTATTATCTTATTTCATACACACATAAGCTAAAATATTTTATCCTGATTTTGCAAGGCCTCTGGAGCATATGTGTTTCGCCCAAATGGTTCATTCCCCATCCACCCTGAGGGGAAGGTAAGCAAGGCCATTAAAAACATCAAATTTGCTCCATAAAATATTAACTAAAAGCTGTTTATTCTTGATCAGGTTCCAGTTACCATTCTACGTGGTCCGCTGCTAGATGAAGTTCATCAAAATATTAATTCATGGATATATCAGGTTGTTACATTAATCATTATCGAATAGCTTTTACAGATTTATCGCTTTGTTTGTTCTCTTCGTCCTATTCACAGAAGTACAATATAAGAACAAAGACGACATTTGATGCATTAAGCCCTTTAATAAGTATAATGAAAGTAGTTAATAGTAACTGAAATGTGCATATATATATATTCTTGATGTGATCCCATTAATTCTGTCGGAGCATCTGATTGAAAATTTCCTTATAGTATGAAAATTAACTTTGTCTCCTGGGGTGTGTTTGGTATGGAGGAAAATATTTTTCGGAAAATGTTTTCCAATTTTCTTTTGTTTGATTGGCTTAAATGTTTTGGAAAATGTTTTTCAAATCAACTCATTTTCCTCAAATTTAAGGAAAATGACTTCCTTTCAAAAACTAAGGAAAACATTTTTCAAAAGTTTCCTCCAATCTCAAATTAAAATATATTTTTTTACCCCATCCCTACCACAACCCCCTCCCTCCAAAAAATTAATTTTTAAAAAATAAAATAAGATAAAATTTAAAAATTTATTTTTGAAAAATATTTTACATTTTGAAAATTTCTAAATTTGAAAGTCGAATCTTGGGTCGGAAGTTAAGTTGGGTCTCGCATTAGATGTCGGGGTCGAGTCCTGAATTGGGGTTGATTTTCATGTTAGAAACTATTTTCCTAAAAAATATTTTTATTCTATAGTAAAAAATAAAAGATACTTTCTAAAAAAATTATTTCATTCAATAACCAAACAATAGAAAATATTTTCTTGAAAATGTTTTCCACTCACTAACCAAACATGAGAAAATAAGTTAGAAACTAACTTGTTTTCCAGGAAAACATTTTCTATGGAGAACATTTTTCTTCATATCAAACACACCCCTGCTCTCTTTATCTATCTCTCTGGATATTCTACTTGGTAAACATTTAAAATTATCTGGTCAAGTGAACAATTTCTTACTCTCACGATAGACAAATAATTTGAGAACAATCTTAATCATGTTTCTCACACAGATTTAACATGTAATTGAGCAGATCACTAGAGTGTACAAGGAAAAGGAGCACATTGAAGTTGAGTTCACTGTAAGTTAAATCTGATTTTTGCTTCACCTGTAGTGTCTCTCTACTGGTGGAGTGCTTTGAATGGCCAAGCTTTGAAAGTTCCAAAGATTAAGCAGTCCTGAATGCAGGTTGGCCCCATACCTATTGACAATGGAATTGGGAAAGAGCTTGTGACTCAGATTCAAACTGACATCAAAAGCAACAAAACATTTTACACCGACTCTAATGGACGTGATTTCCTCAAAAGGGTGAGTTGAATTTCTCCCTCTAGCATAATGGTCATTAGAAAATGACACATTTTGTTCCATTTATATCTGCAGATTCGGGATTATAGAGCTGATTGGGATCTTCAAGTGAACCAACCTGCTGCTGGAAATTATTATCCTGTATGTTGGTAGACTTTAAAAATGTTTGTTTTCCTTTAAAAAATTTATATATGATACTTGAATCTACTATTTTTCTAATCTAGTTTCTGAGCTAAACATGCCTAGCAAACCATTTTGAAATCTGAAGTGGTGCAGAAGTTCCGTTGTGCTACCTATGGTTGGGGATGGAGGTGCTTACATTTTGGGCCTTCCATATGTTTTACTTGGGATTTTTGCACCTCTAAGTTGTGAATTTCTTATATGCACATGTATTTCTTAATTTTGCATAAGAATTTCTTTCAGAGAACTTGACAAATCTTTCCCTTAAAGTAGCCTGTTTATTACTTATCCTGTGCTAGAATACTTACTGGTGATTTTAATTATGTCATGTTGGCTATTCCATCACAGATCAATCTTGGAATTTTCCTGAAGGACAACAACAATGAGTTTTCAGTTTTGGTTGATAGATCTGTAGGTGGATCCAGCCTTGTTGATGGCCAATTGGAGCTAATGCTTCACCGGTTTGCTCTGCTCATTTTCCATTCTGTGTTTATCACTTCTATCATTGCAATTTTTCTTCTGTTAATTCATCACTATTTGGAGTTACCAATAGCAGAATCTCAAGGTAAACGAATTGTACATTCCTTCTTTTTAGGAGGTTACTCAATGATGATGGAAGAGGAGTTGCTGAAGCACTGAATGAAACCGTCTGTGCTCTTGGAAAATGCGTGGGCTTGACTGTGAGCACCATGACACTATTCTCCATTTTGATTGTGACTTTAATTATGCTTGTAGATATTGCTTAATATGGTGAATGCATTTTTTTTCTTTATTTTCTTGTTGCAAATTCTTCGCTTAAACCGACAAAGAGCCAGCCAATGAAGCCTAAGAGGTCGAGGATTGATATTAAACATTTCCGTGTTAGCATAAGAAGCTAGTAAATTTTCAAAGACATCTTCATAATATCTAGTACATTCCTTGTTTCTCTGTAGGAGAGTAAATGATAATGCACTAAACTGTACTGGAACATTGTGGATATAAATTTGGCTGTGTATATTATTGCTTTAGTTTCCTAAAGCTCAAATATGCAATATATATCTATAATTTTAACTTCATGCGATACAATACCATTACCATATTGTTTACATCCATTCTTTATGCATGTCTACCCATTTTAAATTGGCTTACCTTTTCTCTTCCTAATGAGTAACAGCAGCCCCGGCTTTCACCTTTTATATTCTTCTGCAGTGTAAATCGGCAAGTGTTTGGAATGTTCCCTATCCTATATTTGCGTAACCTCGCTGTCTGAAACCCTTGTGTAAACAATGTTACGCTTTCATTGTATGATAAGTCTAATATACAGCTCACTCATTAAGCATGTTAACATATTTCCCCAGGTCCAAGGCAAGTACTATATCCAGATTGATTCTCTTGGAGAGGGAGCGAAGTGGCGGCGGTCATTTGGACAGGAGATATATTCTCCATTGCTTCTAGCTTTTACTGAGCAGGTTATTGAAATTCCAGCATTTTTCTAAACCTATGCAGCATCCCACCTAATTTCATGTGATGTTCCATTATTACAGGATGGAGATAAATTTACAAAATTTCCAGTCCCAACCTACACGGGGATCGATCCATCTTACAGTCTGCCTGATAATGTTGCAATAATCACCCTTCAGGTACTTAATGCCAATATGAAGTGTTATTTTGTCCCTTGGAAGCAACTTCTGTGTTGTAGTACTCTTATTTGTTATCTACCAATTACCTTTTTCTTTGGTGAATGTAGGAGCTTGAAGATCACACCGTCCTCCTGAGATTGGCTCATTTATACGAGGTTTATGAGTTCCTTCTTGTGATGATTATATTATACATGCTTAAGTCCGGGTTCACTCATTCATTTCCTGGTCACTTGACATTCACTGTTACAAAATAATAATGTGATTCTTTGGTGTCTTAATTTCTCCAAGTCCAACCTTTCTGAGATGATTAACTATTACTTTTACTAGGTTGATGAGGATAAGGATCTATCCACCAAGGCGAGTGTAGAACTGAAGAGATTGTTCCCAAAGAAAAAGGTAAAACAATATGCATTGATCCGTCGCCTAGTTCTTGTAATTAGGGAAACAAGTTTCACTTGAATCTACCATCTTAATTTTTTTATTGTAGATAAACAAGATCAAAGAGATGAGTTTATCTGCCAACCAAGAAAGAGAAGAAATGGAGAAGAAGAGATTAAAGTGGAAAGCAGAGGCTCCTAGTGATTCTCAAGATGTGCCTAGAGGGGGACCTGTTGATCCTACAAAGCTGGTGGTAGAGCTTGCCCCAATGGAAATCCGAACCTTTGTTATCGACCTCAGCCAGAGCGTGCCAGCTGCAGAAGGGTAAGAAACTTAAGCCATTTGATTGTGTTGGTCATGTAAAAACATCGTAGTAATGGCTTTATTGTTGCAAACTTCATCATTACTCCGATTTTGTTGCATTGTTTGCAGCTGGAAGGCACATATGTCTCTGTGAGAGCAGTCCCCTCCAGCAGTCCAATCTGAATCGGCAAGACATCAAAAGGGTATGAGCAGCTTGAAACCTACTTGGGACCTATTTGCCTATGCTGATATCACCTTGAAGATGCAGCATTGAGTCTCTTGATAGAAGATGTGTCATCCTTTTTGTAATGAAATGAAAGCCTCTTTGGCAGAACAATAAACTTACAATATTAATAATAATACTGCTGAAGAGGATGATTCCATGTATTAGCAGATCAGAAGTTAATGCATGCAGTCCATCTATGGTTTGTTGCCCTGATGAAGAAAAATGCAAAAGCACTTTGACCATCTTAAATCCCCCAACAAAGATCCAAGCACTAGTGATTTGTTATCTAGGATGTTAATAATGTTCCAGAAGGGGTATAACATTGGATGATATCGTAAATTGAGGTTAGCAGTATCTTTTAAAAAATCAAAATAACCATTTAATCTGTTTAAACCTCCACTGAACAATTTTCTTGTTCTACTAAATAGTTAACCATTTCCTGAATGAACTCTACCTGATGTGTGGCATGAAAACGAAAATGGTGCCAGAACACCAATTCCATCTTATGTCATTGATCAACAAAGCAAAAACAAGAAGATTAAAAAAAACATGGAAAACAAATTCAGATGATATAATAATGAAAATTGATCAAGTGTGATTTCATTGACACATTCAAATTTTCCATGAATATGCTTTTTACACACTAGCAACTGCAGAACAATTGAGAAACTTGCTACTTAGTCGGTTCAGTAACTAACTACCAAATGAAAACAAAGGTTCATTGAATAGCAAATTCTGAGTTGTAAGACAAACAATAGCCTGCTAGATGAAATATAGAGATACAAAAGGAGCATAGAAAATTGGCTGACAAGAACCACTAGAGTCTAAAGTTGAAAGTTGTAGCTACATTGTTTCCTTTCTGTCAATCATAGAAGCTTATAACATCCCATGGCAACCGGCGGAATCCAGCAGTACTGCTTTGATTTGATCAGGATGGAAGTCTTGACCTTCTTTGCATTGCTGAGATTACGCAAACAAAAACAATCATCAAACGAAGAATTCATTTCCACAACACAAAATTGGCAAGGATAACAAACCAATTAAATCACAGATCATTTGACGCTTGCTGTTTCTTTTTCTTCAATATCGATCGAAACGAACAAGAGAACGTGCTTTCTGGATAGGTAGACTGACAGGTCTACTCAATCAAGGAGGGCACGAAACAGAATATATGCAATCACGGTGAAGCTCATTGAAGTGGTTCCATAACTTACCATGAGTAATTTGGACTGCCAACTTTCTTGAAGGTTATTTGTCAATTCTGTTGGTATTCACATCTTTTCATAGTATATCATTATCTTTTAACCTATTTTTGATGTTCCCATGTTAAAAGCTTAATATGGTTTTAGTTTATGCTCATTCCAGAAGGATGTGCATTTATCCAGGGACTGACGGACTTCGATTTTCTATATACGAACTTTGCTAAGCATTTAAATCCAAGAGCATATCATTGTAAATTAACAGAAAGCAAGTACCTCAGCTCTAAAGATATCTAAGGCAAACCCATTGAAGCAGCTGATAACTGCTTGTTGGATGTCCAGTCCAAGGTTGTCGAGTGCCCTCATTGTTGAGAGTAAGAGGCCTGGTTTGCGGCTGCAAAACATATGGATATTCACAGCTCTTCCATCTCTTGCCCTTACTTCAACCTAAAAGTAAAACAAAATCTGCATTACATCATCTCAAACCAATAACAAGATGACTTTAGACTTTAACCGACATGAAGAACACCATAATAGAGTTCAATGTACATCATCTCAAACCAATAACTAGATAACTTTAGACTTTAACCGACATGAAGAACACCGTAAAGAGTTCAATGTACATCATCTCAAACCAATAACAAGACGACTTCAACCGACATGAAGAACACCCTAAAGAGTTCAATGTACATCATCTCAAACCAATAACAAGATGATTTTAGACTATACCGACATGAAGAACACCGGAATAGAGTTCAATGTGTATATATATCCATCTAACTAGAAACATAAGTTTGTACTATGATAAGTTTCTTCTGCATAAAATGTTCTTATTGGTTAAGAATTTTTACCCTAGCAGGTTGTCCAGTCGGGCTAGACAGTGGGCTTGCAAATGAATTCGGATATAGTTCTTCCTTGATGCGGACTGGCAGAGGTGGTCCAGTTGGTGTTAGAGGATAGAAGCTTGTTGTTTGCGTCAATGAAGAGCTAGCTGGTGTGGACTCCAGTTCATTATGCAGGTCATTGATTTTCTGTAGAAGCTCCTTTAAGTACTCAATTGCATCCCCTAAGATTGAAGCCCTGTCCATCTGTAAACATATACATTCACAAATTACAGCCAAGAAGAAGCTTTTGATATTAGAAAGCGAGGAAGACAAATTAGTAATACAAAATATCCTGTAAGATTAAAATCAAGTCCAATGATTGTTTGGAATCACATCTCAATTAAGACGCAAATGTCAAATATCAGTTAGATAACTTTCCGTTCTAACCACCATAAGCTATGCATAAACCTATTTCACTTCATTTAGAAAGAATTTGCATGAATGCATTCAAAGTATTTTAATTACTTCCTGCATATCGGCCTATCAAAGGTTACTTCCTATGTCTTGGATTCTTAGAGCTCCAGTAAAAATGTTTCTACATGTAGTGCTGAAATTTAAGTACCATGTCGTTGCCATAGCATAAACTTTGACATCCTAATAAATCATATATTTATGACAATTTACAATAATCCAAGCCATTTAAGGAGTGGTGGGACATCAAATAGACTTCTCCCTCTCGCCACCCCCCCCCTCCCGGGAGGGGGGGGGGGAGGGGGACAAAGAGACAAGTTGAAGCAAATATATACAAGAGAGATTAAAACAGAATATAAGAGTTACTGCTCAAACTAAAAGACTTACAGCAAGTTAGTGATATCTATTCTCTTGTGTGGTCCAAAATAAAAGATCCTTTTGAAATCTTTTCATATAGTTCATGTGAGTGAATTTAATGCGACTATCAAATAGCTTTAAGCCAGAAAACTTTTTTGAACTATGCATAGGACAGAGTTGCTTACCTTAAGAAGAGTTAATGAAGTACATTCAAAACAGAAAAGAAGAAATAATAACACTACATTTCAATTTCCCCTTTTCCTTTTTTAATTCTCTTGAGCAAAGTAAGCTAAAGGCTGACGATTATGAATAGCTAAAACATGTTAGAATAATATAATTACACAGGAATTCGCGAAAATATGACATAAAAAATTTCTTACCTTGCTAATCCTTGGTACAACAGACCTCAACATGTAAAGCCTATCGTTAAGCTTCTTCCTACGACGTCGTTCAGCCATCAAATTCTTGGCGGGAAGCCCCTTTTTCTTTCCTTTCTGATTCCCACCAGTGACGGTGCTAGTTGCATTTGAACTATTTCCACCATTCTTAACACTATCATCCACCTTATTAGTAACATTTTCTGTAAGATCATCTGAATCATAACTCAATGTGCATCCATCAAAGCTCACATCATCAAGTTCTTCTACATTAACCCACTTTCGCTTCCTTTCACCCTCTCCCTTCTTCTTATCATATCCTTCTGCATTGATGGAACTCTGCCCAATTTCACCTCCAAAATCCCCCAAACTGCCACCACCATTATTAGCTAGGTTCTTCCTAAGAGCAGCCCTTTTCTGAAAAAGGGTTGGTTGTGCTCCAATTGAGGCAAAATTATCAAGTGGCTTTAACAACTTGGACCTATTGAGAAGCAGAGAGTTCTCATTTGCAGAACCATCAGTAAACCCTAGTGGACTAAACCCAGTACTACAATTTTGGGGCAAATGGGATGATGGGTATTGAGTAAATGAATTCAAATTGGGGTTACCCATTTGGTTTTGTGAGTTCAAATCATGAAACGCACTGCCAGTAAGAAGAAATCCCCCTTTATTCAAACCACTCATACCTTGAGCTTCAAGAAAACCATTTTCACAACCCAAATTAAAACCATAATCCAAAGGGTTGTTGTTTATGGCCTTTTGGGTCAAAAAGTAATGTACCTGAGATGGGTCAAGGTTGTTGAAAACAGAAACTGAAGATGGAGAACAAGAAGACGAAGAATCCACTGGTACTGTCTGTAGAAACAAGTTGTTTTCAGCTAATTCAGTGAAATTTTGGGTGAAACAGATACTTTCAGTATGGTTTTGCATGTTGCTGTTACTGTTCATGTACCAGTCTACATCTGCACCATCCAACATCGATTTGAATGTAGAAAGCGCACCCAATTCCATATCCTCTTTGTTTTCAACCCCACCATTAGTGTTGTTCTCCTTGTTAGTAAAAGTTTCTTCTTCTCCTCCTCCTTGTTTGTCCTCCATATCCCAAACCATACCGTTAACTCTTGAGAGCATTCTTTTCCCTTCTTTGGTTAGCTTCAATGGGGATTATGAGGGTGTTAACGGATACAGAACTAGAAGGCAAAGGAGAAAGAAGACGTAGGCAGCAGAGGAAAAAAAGGAAATCGCCTTTCCAGAAATGACACTTTATAGCTTCGAATGTTACGTTTTCACTGAAGCTGTTATCATCCTTATTATTACTTAGCTGCGAAATTTATGTCACATAATCTAGCACGGAATTTGAGAAACTTTTAAAAAAAAATAAATTATAAATTATTTCTTGACTATTTAAATAGACGGAGAAAATATGTCTTTATTAGTTTTTTTTATTTTATAAAACATAGTCTATTTAAATAAAAATATAACTAAAAAATAAAATTCGAAGAAAAGTGCAAATATCTTCTTAATTTTTACGAAACACCATTTAAAGTTGTGGTTTTGTGTTAATGTTGGGGTGTTTCAGGTGAATAAAGTTGGCATAATATCTGGTCTTTCTGTTTAATTTTCTTGTAATCAGTAATTAATAATTAAACAGAGTAATTATTAACAAACTGCCAAATCTCTTTAATGATGATTACCCTACCATGTCCTTTTTTATCCCTTTTTTGTATTTTGCCAGTAGTAGTATTAGATGAAACTTGTAAAATTATTTGTATAGTTTAGAGTGTAATTATGAAATGTAATTTTAATTTGCATATTTACGAAATGTAGTTAGAATTGATGTATTAGGTGTAAAAATTATATCAGATAATATTCAGTTATATCATTAAAAAAATTATATTTATGTAATAAGTATTAGTTATATTTGACGAATATAAAATTGAAAATCTACAAAAGAATTATATCAACGTATATTGTGTCAAGTTGCATGTGTATTACGTACATTGGCTACATAGCCCAAAATTTAATTACCAAAGTTTGTAATTTTTTGAAATTAAGTGTCATAAATTCAGTCTAAATGTTTGTCATGTTATATATTCTTTTCTAAAATAAATTTCATTTATAAATATTAAATTCTGAATTCACCGTTATTTGTTGGGTAAAATTTTTATTGATAGAATTAATTTTTTACCACTCTAACTTTGAATTCAACATTACTTTAGTGAGGTGTAATTTGACAAGTCAAGTCATATAAACAATATAGGAATAAGTAGCAATCAACTCTTCCTTATGTAGCAGCCACTGCATGTGATTATCTTTTCTTACCAAAAACAACCATCCAATCTCAAATGTTTGGTCTAAATAAGAATAAAAGATACTAACAATAGTGGTTCATTATTGACTTGATTATAGAGATTAAGAAACAGTAAATGATCGGTATAATTTTATCAAATTAATTTTTAAATATAATAAATATAATATCTTAAAAAACATAATAGAAAAATGACTATAATTAATAATAAGGATAAATTAGGAACTAAGTGTAAAACTGTCTCTTGATTTCATAAACTGGACAAGTATTATTGGATATCTGTTTTTAGTATAGTGAACGAGTAAAAATGGACAAAGGGAGTACTTAGACTTGTTTTTCTTCTTTATGATGAAAAAGACGATCTGTAATTGCTATTTTTTTGTTATCATGAACAGGATAAATTTAATGTTCGAGATACACATGCACTAGACAAGTCTTGTTTTAGTGTAATTAGTAACTACAAATCACATAAAAAAGATAAAATTGTAGTTAATCTTGTATGATGAGTTCAATCGAAATAATATATATTTTGAATCTCAAACAACTCGGTTATAACTCCAATGAAACGTGAGTTTTATTTAGTTTGAATAATTTATTTATTTTTACTTTATTAATTAATTGTTGTGATTTTTATTTTTAGAGTTAAATTATATAAATTTTGATTAGTATTTTAAATTGTATTTTTCATCCTATTGATATAAAAAAATTGCAATCAATAATACTTTTTGTGTAATTTTTCAATATTAAAATTTTTATTTTAAAATATTAAATTAATTTAATCTAATTTTGCTTTGAAAATTAGTGAAATTAATTTTCAAAAAGCGCAATATTAACAATTAAAAAGGAAGAAAGAGAGTATTTAGGAAGCCTTTATTTTCACAATTAATGCTACCAAAACAGTTGTCCAATTAAAATATTTATTATTTTAAACACGTCTCATAAAGTTTATTTCATTACGTTTGGTTGTGTTCTTAACATCGTTGAGAGTTGAAAATTCTACATTTTCAAAGGTGATAATGTGTCTCAAAAGGAAGAAGGAAAAAAGAGGAAGAAACTTCTACTCTTAATAAGATTTGTTAAAAAATAAATTAATTATATATTTTATTGAGACAGGCGAAATTATCCCTCTGAAAATTATATATGAGATTTTCATCTCGTCAGCTCAAGCAAAACCTTCAAACATATTTTTAATGTGTACATATAAAATTCAACTTAATTTATTGATCATTACATATAATTTAATTAAGATTTTTTTTTTCTAAATTTTTATTTATTTTTTAAAAAAGTATTTATTTTTTTAAGAAATAGAAAGTACTAGTTTGTCTTATATGTTAAAATTCAAATTGGGCAAATTTTTACATGATATAAAGCATAAATCTAAAAAGATGACAATTTTAGGAATTTATAGTATAGGTGCTTAATTCAAAGCAATAATGAGAAATTTATCTGAATATACCATATTTAGAAAATATATATTATTATTTTGTAGCTATATAATTTTAATTCATGTATAATTTACTTTAATGCAGATTTTTATCGAAATAAATCAAATAGTATAATTTAAGATACTAATAATATATTTATATTTCATACAAAACTTACTTTTATATATTGTGTGATACATTCATATTACATATATAGTTCATTTTTTTTAATATATAGTGCACTTTTTTAAAATAAAAACAAATATAATATATTTAAAAAATAATAAACATTTTTTAGAAAAAGCCCTCAAAAAAAGGTAATTATCCCATTAATTTATTTACTAAAAACAAAGGAGAAAAAAATTATAAAGAGCCAAGAATCTCGTGAGACCTTTCAATTTTACCGCACCCAATTCTCAATTATAGACTTAAATTATGGTGCAACCTTCCGGCCCCACTCTTTCCCCTCCCAATACACCTCATATTTTTCGAAAAAAGTAACCACTTAAAATATAATAAAGATAAAAAATAATTATATTTTGCTATAATTACGATTCATAGCTACATATTATAAGAGAGTGACGAGTGAGATCGAGAGAGCGAGGAGAGAAGCGAATTGTATATGTATATCTGTCAAATTATATGTGTATATTTATCAAATAAGTGTATATGTATAACTGCCTAACTGGTATACCTATGTATTTGTATATCTGGCAAGCGAGATTGAAAGAGGGAGGAGAAAAGCGAAAGAGAGGAGGCAAAGAGTGGAGAGAAACAAATCATATATGCAATTGATATACATATGAATTATATATCTAACAAGAGATTGCATAGAGAAAAGAGAGAGGAAGAGAAGAAAGAAAAAATAACAATAAATTATAATACATTTGCCTATTTTACGGAATTAATTTTACACCTAATTTAAAGTAAATATACTTAATCTAGAATTTCCTATGGTGGAGGGAATTGAACTATGGCCAATACGTAATCGACTTTTCAAACAACCATACGGGGGTTGGTGTATGTAATTAATAGGTGCATTTCAAAATTAACATACTTATTACATTTTCCGTCTCAAATTATGTATGGATCTTTACTTGACCCCTATACTATTTTATGATGTCCAATAATATTTGTCTAGTTTATGAAATCAAGAGATAATTTTACACTTAGTTCCTAATTTACCCTTGTCATTAATTATAGTTATTTCCCTATTATATTTTTCAATACATTGCATTAATTATATTCAAAGGGTGATTTGATAAAATTATTCCTATCATTTACTACTTCTTAATTCCAGTGTCAAGTCAACAGGGGCAAGTAAAATTGGACGAAAGAAGTATTTTCTTAATACGCTTCTTAATAAATTATAAATTATGGTGTATCTATTTATTTAATTATTTTTCGGTCTCAAAATGTAGAATGATTTAAGATAATTAATTTTGAACATGAAAATAGATACTAGAAAGCAGCATTCACAGTTTCCTTCCTTTCCTCGTGAATTCCGATATAGTTGTTTTCGTCCTTAAAGTTATCCAATTTCCAAAACAAATTAAAGGAAGAACATTTGAATTTTAAATGAATTTCTTGCATGTATGTATTTGCTCCTTTTAGCTTTTGTCATTTATTTCTGTGATACATATTTGATATGTTTTGGATTCATATATCCATGAATTTTTGTTTTCAAGGAAATCTGCAATTGCTATTTTTTAGTATATTTTTTGGTAGCTCTACTCTAAACCACATAGGATATACTCCCTCTCTGTGTCCATCTTTACTTGTCTCCTATTGACCTGACACATAGATTAAGAAATAGTAAATGATAGGGGTAACTTTATCAAACTACCCTTTGAATATAATTAATACAATGTATTGAAAAATGTAATAGGGAAATGACTATAACTAATGACAAGGGTAAATTAGGAACTAAGTGTAAAATTATCTTTTAATTTTATAAATTGAACAAGTATTATCGAACATCCTAAAATAACATAACGGTCAAGTAAAGATGGATGGAACGAGTATAAATTACATGTTTGTTAGCAGCCGGAACACAGGAGATAAAATGTAATAATGTCTTTATTGTTTTTTTGGAGCAAAAATAAATTTGTTCAACAATTGGTGTATGAAAATAATATAATCCTCTTATAAAATGACTCATTGATAGGGCTCAACGAGAAAATTACACTGAGTGCCCCAAAAATGGTTTGATCTTGATTTTTTATCCCAAATAAGAAAAGTGTTATAAAAATACTTATTTTTCAATTTTAAGTTGACCAAATTACTTTTTTGTTTTTTCCTTTCTTGTCCATGAGGCATAAGTAGGTATTGCCTCAAAGACAAGAGTTATAGCGTAACTCAAAACTTATACTGAGCACAATAGTATAACATTTTGCCCATGGGGCATAAGTTACTCTTGTTGTTGCCTCTAAGTCAAGGGTTTTAGTGTTTCTGATAAATTATACTTACATGCAACAGTGTAAGATCTTGCCTATAAGACATAAGTTAATTTTATGAAATAGTTTAGGGGCAAATTTGTCTCAAAATAAATTTTAAAAGGAATTGGAGACACTTTTACAAATTCACCCTTATTAGGAGCATTCTATCAACACCATCTCCTAAAAGGAGTATTTGTGAACTTTACTCGGGCCCGACGACCCCCATCCATCAAGTTTTAGGCTTACGGAGCATTGTTAAGAAGAAAAAATTATGTAACTAGACAAATATGTGATATGTATTTAGAAGGGATAATTACAGTGTATGGCCTTTCGATTGAAATAATTTTTTTTAAAAATGATCATTCATTGTATAAACATATATAGTTAGTGTATATTTCATGTATAGGCAAACTATATTCAGTTTTTTAAGTGTATCATAATGTATATTTAGTGTATATCACATATATAAGTAATCTACATTGTATAGTAAATGTATATTTTCTATGACTTTTGACAAGTTATATTGTATAGTCATGTATATTTTCTATTATTTTTGACTATTTTTTATGTAAACAAATGAGAGATAGATTTGTTGTAAACAAATTAGTTTATTGTGTATATTTGAAATTATGTCTATTTATAATACATCATTATAATTTCAAAGAATAACAATTTGTAGTTATAGTTAGGTTTATTGCTATTTTCTCTTTTCTCTCTTC
>JBCEWC010010274.1:0-17821 GCA_038996855.1 Solanum aculeatissimum | reverse complement strand
TTTAGACAGTCTCACTGTTTGGGCCATATCTCCCTCATCTGATAT
This sequence comes from Solanum aculeatissimum, assembly GCA_038996855.1. Lineage (NCBI taxonomy): Eukaryota > Viridiplantae > Streptophyta > Magnoliopsida > Solanales > Solanaceae > Solanum > Solanum aculeatissimum. Next base: position 17,776 of record JBCEWC010010274.1, on the reverse strand, counting down.
CCAAATTGAGTGAAACCACTTGTGTTGCAAATATAACTCAAATATCTTCAATTTTATATGTGGTAGATCACATGGTTCATCCCACATCATAAGGTATAACTATTTGAAGTTATGACTATGGATTGTAGTACATCTTAGAATGCCATACATAAGTTGATTTCGAAAATTTTCAGGTTGTTACAGATTGCTTGATTGAGGACTTTCAAGTTCTCCTTCGCCATTTCATATCTAGGCCACACTTCCAGGTCATGACAAAGATAGTTTCACAACCCTAGGTTTGCAAATGATCCTCTGAGTCCAATATGCTGCGTCAACTAGATTCTTGTTCATGGATGTGATGCGTGCCATGCTTATGAACGACAGTCTATGATGATATTTTAGGAATTTGTCTCATTTTATTATTTCCTTATGACATGTCGTAAGTTGTTACGATAAATTTCCTTAACTCTTGGTGCTCTTTTCGTTCTTTCAGAACATGCCCCCTAGAAGAGCTCCCTTCCCCCTTTAAGCTCCAAAAGTTGAGGAACAAGTCCCTCAGGCACTGGTAGAGGAACAAGTATCTAATGCAATGTTTAGAAATATGGTTTTTATGTTGGCCCAAGCAGTGGCTAAGCAAGCCCGTCCAGCTTATCCCGTGAATATTGGTACTCCAGCTTCTAGGGTGAGGGATTTCTTCCGGATGAACCTTCCGAAGTGCTATGGCTCAAAGGTGGATGATGATGCTCAAGAGTTCATTGATGAACTCACTAAAGTGTTGACGATTATGGGTGTTAGTTCTGAAGAGAAGGCTGAGTTGGCTGCGTATCAATTAAAAGACATGGCCCAAGTGTGGTATAACCAATGGTTGGATGAGTGAATGATTGATGTCAAGGTTAGTTGAGAAGAATTCAAAATGGCTTTCCCTGACCATTTCTTTCCTCTTGATCATAGGGAAGCCAAAATGACCGAGTTCATCAATCTTTGGCAAGGTGGTATGACCGTGAGGGACTATTCTCTCTAGTTCTCTAAGCTTTCCAAATATGCTCCCACGCTTGTATCTGACCCCCGTGCAGGAATGCACAAGTTTATTTTGGGTGTTTTAGATTTGGTCGTGAAAGAGTGTTGAACCTCTATGCTCATCCGTGACATGGACTTCTCTAGGATCATGACTTATGCTGAGCAAATTGAAGATGAAAAGCTTAAGGAGATAATGGTTAATGAGCCTAAGAGGACCTGATTTGATGGTGGGTTCTCCAACTCCAAGGGTAGTGGTGGTTTTGGCCGATTGCATCAACGCCAAGATTCTAATACGAGGGTTGTTAATCCAAGAGTGCCTTCTCCTAAGGCACAGGTTGGGGGTGGTCCCCGAATTCCTCTCTGTGGTCAATGTAGGAAGCATCGTTTGGGTGATTGTAGAAGGGCTTCGAGTGCTTGCTTTGGATGTGAGGGTTTGCACCATAAAATTTCTGAATGTCCAAGGGGTGCCAAGAAGGATCAAGTTATTCCCAGTAGTCAAGGGATGCCCAAATCTCCGATTGTTGGTGCGCCTAGGAACAACTGATTTTATGCTCTTCATGCCCGGCAAGAGGTGGAGGAAGCTCCTGACGTTGTGACTGGTATGTTAAACATATTTGATTTTGATGCTTATGCTTTACTTGATCTGGGTGTAAATTTATCTTTTGTGACTCCTCTGTTGGCTGTTAAATTGGTTTGAGTCCCGAAACTCTAAGGGAACCTTATTCGGTGTATACTCCCGTGGGCGAGTCTATTATTTCCCGAAAAGTGCATCGGCATTGTCCTGTCTCTTTGTTGCATCAAGTGTTCCCCGGTAACCTTGTAGAACTTGAAATGTATGATTTTTATGTTATCCTTGGAATGGATTGGTTGCATACATCGTATTCCTCGATTGATTGTAGGACTCGACAAGTTAAATTTTAAGTTCCTAATGAACCGATATTGGAGTGGAAGGGTAGTGATTCCATGGTTAAGGGTCGATTTATTTCCTACCTCAAAGCCCGGAAGATGATTTTTAAGGGGTGTATTTATCATATTGTGTGGGTTAGAGATGTGGAGGGTGAGTCACCTAAGCTTGAATCGGTTCCGGTTGTTACTGTGTTTCCTTATGTGTTTCTCGAGGACTTTCCCGGTCATCCTCCTAATACAGAAATAGATTTTGGCATAGATCTCCTTCCGAATACTCAACCTATTTCTATTCCTCCTTATCATATGGCCCCAACGGAGTTAAAAGAATCGAAAGATCAATTGAAAGATTTGCTAGAAAAGGGTTATATTAGGCAAAATATCTCACCTTGGGGTGCTCCCGTATTGTTTGTGAGGAAGAAGGATGGGTCGCTCTGAATGAGTATTGACTAACGACAATTGAATAAGGTGACCATTAAGAAAAGGTACCCATTTCCTAGAATTGATGATTTGTTCGACCAACTCCAAAGAGGTACTTATTTCTTTAAAATAGATCTTCGTTCGGGTTATCACCAATTAAAGGTGAGGGAGTGTGATATTCCCAAGATGGCCTTCCAGACTCGTTATGGCCACTTTAAGTTTGTGGTGATGTCAATTGGATTGACTAATGCTTCGACAGTGTTTATGGACCTTTTGAATCGGGTGTTTAAACCATTCCTTGATAATTTTGTGGTAGTCTTCATTGATGACATTTTGATTTAGCCGTAGGGAGCAAGAACATATGGATCACTTGAGATTAGTTCTTCAAACATTGAGGGAAAAGAAATTGTATGCCAAGTTTATCAAGTGTGAATTTTGGTTGGGAGAAGTTGCCTTCCTTGGTTATGTGGTGTCCGGTGATGGCATTAAGGTTGATCCTAAGAAAACTGAAGCGGTGAAGGATTGTCCTAAACCGTTGACTCCTTCGGATATTTGACGTTTCCTTGGTTTGGCTGGTTATTATAGAAGGTTTGTTGAAGGATTTTCCTCTATAGCATATCCATTGACTAAGTTGACTCAAAAGAAGGCCAAGTTTGTGTGGTCAAATAAATGTGAGAAGAGTTTTCAAACTTTGAAGGATCGACTTATATCGGCTCTTATTTTGACTTTGCCAAATGGGTTAGACGGGTTTGTGGTATATTATGATGCGTCGCGTATTGGATTAGGTTATGTGCGTATACAACATGGTAAGGTGATAACTTATGCGTGTCGACAATTAAAGGTGTATGAACAAAATTATCCAACCCATGACCTTGAATTGGTGGTGGTGGTGTTTACTTTGAAAATTTAGTGACATTATTTGTATGGGGTCCATGTGGATGTCTTCACCGATCACAAGAGTTTTCAATATGTGTTCACCCAAAGAGACCTTAATTTGAGGCAAAGGAGAGGGTTGGAACTCCTCAAAAATTATGATATGAGTGTTCTCTATCACCTCAGCAAAGCTAATGTTGTGGCGAATGCCCTTAGTAGACTCTCTATGGGGAGTGTGACTCATGTGGAAGAGGGGAAGAAGGAGATGGTGAAAGACGTGCACCGTTTAACTAGGTTGGGTGTATGGTTGAACAAATCTGACAATGGTGAAATCCTTGTTCAAGGTGGATCCGAGTCTTCCTTGGTAGTTAATGTTAAGGAGAAACAAGACCTAGATCCTTCCTTGGTAGAGTTGAAGAAGTTGGTTGCCGATAGAAAGATTGAGGTTTTCTCCCAAGTGGGAGATGGTGTGCTACGGTACCAAGACCGTTTGTGTGTTCCGTATGTTGATGGATTAAGGGAGATTATCATGAAAGAGGCTCACAATTCTCAATACTCTATTCATCCGGGATCTACCAAAATGCACCGAGACTTGAAAGAGTTGTATTGGTGGCATGGTATGAAGAGGGATATAGCCAAGTTCATGTCGGAATTTCCTAATTATCAACAAGTAAAAGTAGAACATCAAAGTCGCGGTGGTTTGACACAAGATATTGAAATTTCTACTTGGAAGAGGGAAGATGTGAACATAGATTTTGTGGTTGGGTTACCCGTACTCTGAGACAATTCAATTCTATATGGGTTGTGGTTGATAGGATAACCAAGTCGGCTCACTTCTTACCGGTCAAGACTACCTATAGTGCCTAGGAGTATGCTAAGGTGTATATTCGGGAATTGGTGATATTGCATGGTGTGTCGAGGTATATTATATCGGATCGTGGTACCCAATTCACTTCTCATTTTTGGAAGTCGTTTCAAAAGGAACTTGGTACTAGGGTCAAGTTGAGCACCGCATTTCATCCCCAAACCGACGGACAAGCCAAAAAAACAATTCAAACCTTGGAGGACATGTTAAGGACTTGTGTGTTGGAATTTAAAGGAAATTGGGATAGCTATCTACCTCTCATTGAGTTTTCCTACAACAATAGCTTTCATGCTAGCATCGGTATGGCTCCATTTGAAGATTTGTATGGTACGAGATGTAGATCTCCGGTTGGTTGGTTTGAATAGGCGAGGTGACTTTGTTAGGCCCGGATTTGGTAATTGAGGCCATCAAAAAAGTAAAATTGATTAGGGAGAGATTGAAGAGGGCTTAAAGTCGCCAAAAGTCTTATTTGGATGTTAGGAAGAGGGATCTTGAATTTCATGTTGGTGATTGAGTGTATGTGAAAGTGTCCCCCATGAAAGGCATCATGCGTTTTGGAAAAAAGGAAAAGTTGATTCCACGGTAAGTCGGACCTTATGAGATTGTGGAGCAGGTTGGCAATGTGGCTTATAGGTTGGGCTTGTCTTTGGACATGAGCTCCATTCATCCGGTATTCCATGTGTCCATGTTGAGAAAATTAGTTGGTGATCCTAAAACTATAACACCTTTGGAGGGTGTGACGGTTGAGGAGAATTTGACCTATGAAGAGGTGCAGGCTTAAATTTTGGATAGGAAAGTGAAGCAGCTTCGCAACAAGGAAGAAGCTTCGCAACAAGAATGTAACTTCAGTCAAGGTGCTTTGGAGGAACCAACACATGTAGAGTGCAACGTGGGAAGCAGAGTTGTACATGATGGAACGATATCCCTATCTCTTCCAATATACTCAAGCCTAAGGTACTAGGTTCTATCCTTGTTTGGTCCTAATTCTTCAAATTCTTGAGTTTCATGACATTGCATGCATACATAAGCACGAAAATAATTTAAATGATGTTTTGACATGACTTTTGAAAGATTTTTGAAATGATGCATGATCCGTTATAAGTTTTGATGAAAATCAATAATCAAATACAACCCATACTTCAATTTAATCAAATCATTCATAATTTAAAAGACCCATTTGCAAAGTAAGCTTAATTTCATGAAAATTGAAGAAGAAGAGTTTTGGGTCTTTATGATTAAAAGGATAACCATGAATCAATCCCACATACCTTGATTACTAACAAGAACAAGAGGAATTTGATGAAGAATGGAGACTTCCTTTGATTTCCAATCCTAGTCTTAAATGGAGCTTGAGAGTAATTGAATGGAATTGAAGGGATTTGAATTAAATGAGAGTGAAAAGGGATAAATCAGAAGTTTAGGAGGGTTTAAAAAAAATTCTAAAATGACCTTAGGAATAGTTAAAAATTACAATTAACCATTAATGAAGTGAGGAAGAAAAATTGGAAACATCACTGACGGGGGCCACTACACGGACCATGTAATGACTCACGGTCCGTGAGCCCTACCGTGAGGCCTCACTTAAAGACGAGCATCAATCTAGCAACAAAACAAAAAATTTGAAACGTCCCTCACACGGTCTACTACACGGACCATGAGGGGCCATACGGTCCGTGAGCCTCTCCCGTGAAGCCACACTTGGAAACAACTTTGCCCTCAAAGATTTCATACTTGGAAAACTTCTCCTCTCATAAAGACAAGGCAAGACACACGAGTCGTGAGGCTTCTTACCGACCGTGAGGTGGTCCGTGGGGCCTCCCTTGGCCCATAGCCTTGGTTGTTGTCTGGTACATCACACGAACACGTTCACGGGTCTTAAGACTCCACACGGCCCGTGAATTCCACCTTCAAGTTGACATGATTTCTAGAACGTTAAGCTTATACATAGAATCGATCCATAGGCCAAGACCATCCCGAAACACTTTACCACACCTCGTGGGAGGTCACATGGCCTGTTCCATGGACCTTGAGGCCACACACGGCCCGTGAGTCTTCTGTGAGGCAGTGCCTTAGCCAATTCTTCTCCTCCTTTTTCCAGATTGCTTCCCGGTACAGGCAGTCTCATTGTAAGGGCCATAACTTCCACATCTGGACTCCGAATTGAGTGAAACCAAGTGAGTTGGGAAGATAAATCAAAGAGATTCAATTTGATAGGTCGTTTCCTACATAATTCATCTCTTACCATGAGATATTTACATTTAAATTCAGTTCTCCCATGAGACATCAAGCAAAACTCAACCAATTCAATTTCTTCCAAGACGGTCGTGCAAGAGAGGATCGGAAAACTTATAAGCTAACCAATATAGGTTCAAATCAGGCCTCAATCAACATCACAAAGTACAAAAAATTTTGGGTTATTACATCTTTGCAGTCAGAGGCTCTTTGATGTTATTCCTTTCAGTTTTAGTTATTTTCTTTTAGTTTTAGGTAGTTGTGGCCTGTCACGGCACCCCTCCTCTAGTTATTACTAGTAGAGTCTTCATAGACTGATGGAAAATATTTTAGTATTTCTTTCTGATTATTAACATCTTATTTGGTCTGTTACATTATAATTTCACACATTGATTTAGTAGCTTTCTTCAGATCTAGCCTATCATATTTTCTTAAGTCTTCCACTAAGTAAAGTAGCCAGGCCAAGTGGTTTACTTGGAACAAGAGATAATTTCTAATTATCGGTCATGTCTAGGGTGTAGACTTGGGGTGTGGCAATATTGTCTTCCCATTGTTATCTTTTACTTTTCAATCATAGATAGATTGTTAATGGTTTTCCTAAAATTTGTAGGCAGATAAACTGAAACAATAAATCTTAAAAAATGTATTTAGAAAGTGGTTATTATATATTTTATGGAAGTTATGTGTAAAAGAGTACACCCCTTCAGGGGTGTGCCTACGCATTAATGCCACTAGTAATGTGTTTATGGTACTTTTTGGGAATCCTCTTTTGTTTGAAGGGCCCTTGATAGGTTGAAAATATTTTCATTTATGTCACGACCCGGGAGGGCACCCTTGGCGTGATCGACACTTGAGGAACCATTAATGATTCCCCAAGAGAATCACCTGGCCTCATTGTCACATTGTACATAAAAAAAAAGAAATTACTGAAAATTAATATCAAGTAGATTAAATAAAACTCTATTATAACCATAATTTCTAATGAACCAAGTTTGGAAGGTAAATGAAAATCACAATCCTCTACTCAATGTCTATGAAGCCTCTAACTATCAATCTAGATGGTACCATGACAGGCAATGGCTACTCAGTCTCAAATGAAATAAAAGTACTCAAGTGAAATGAATTGCTCCTCTGGAAAGCAGGGAGAGCTCACCAACTCTGGAAGCAAGGAAACTGAACCTCCACGATGCGCCTACCAAAGTCCTCTATCACTTGTATCTACATCTTTATTGATGCAGGCCTAAATGAGTGTCAATATATGTAATATACGTATATGTTAGAATGGCTAAAGTACATACTAAGGCTCGACTCAACATAGTAAACTTGACTTAGAACTCAAGTCATTCAACTCATTATTTGGCTCAGAACTCAACTCATTCAACCCATTACTCGACTCAGTGTATATGCAAGTTTAAGGTTTTGAAATCATGGTTTAATTTATACTCAATGCTTTATGCAACTCAGTTTAAGAAAATCATGATATGCTCTATTAAATGTTGCTTGCAATTTTCTCTAACCTACATAACTCTCCACCACCGTTAGTTTGGTGATACAAAATGAAAGAAACGTTGTTTCCACGCCCATCCTAAACTTGCCAAGGTAAAGGACAATCAACTCTCCTCTCTCTATCGGATACAAACTGAATTTCCCTTTATTGGGACAGGAGTTGCCAGAGTTAACTACACGATGATCCTATGCTGGTAACGTAGTTCTGGGGTGTTTCCTCTTACCCAATTTGGTGCTCAGTACTCCTTCCAAGACTAAAGTGTGCTCATGAAAATAAACTCAAGCTCATCTCTTTGACCAATCTCAAACAACTCAACTCAATTTCTCAATAGTTCAATAACTTAGGATTAACATTCAATGCAATGCAACTCAAGAATCCATCGTATCAATCATGCTCAACACATAAAATATATTAGATGCTCATCACGTGCGTATGTAAAACAAGAATATGTACTCCTCATGGCCAACTTAATCAACTCAGAGAAATTAGACTCATGATCTCAATTCATTCAGCAGATAAAAAAGTAATGAAATTTACAACTAGGCTATCAAACATACTATTAGTATTCTAATTTCATGGTAATAACAATACAACTCATCAATTTACTCAAGCATATCCTTGAGGACTCAAACAAGTGCAACAAACTTAGAACTGAAGATCATAGGTGTCACAACCCAGATAGGGGGCCTAGATGTGACATGGCAAAGGAGAACCCAAAAGTCCTCAATCAAGCCATCATAGCATCATTACACACATCATCGGTTTGGAAACGCGGAAGCTATAGGGACAATGTCGGGGATGGGATATACATGTATACACATTGCACATAGTAATAATCTCTAAGGGGACGGGTGAGTAGGACTCAAGCTATGGGGGCACACCAGAATTATGGGACTTGCCACATAAGCACATAGTCATTCACAATACCCATCATTCAAATCAATAGCATAACACGAGAACATGATCATAAGCCAAGCTAAATAGCATCGTATTACTTAAGCAAAGGTTCAACATACTAGTCAAACGTACAAGAGTATATATTTATCCAACAAGCCTCTACAAGGATGAGCGGGGCCTCGACAAGTTTGAGGCTCACTCTCAAAGACAAAAGAAAGTAAATACATAAAGTAAAGTGGTAGATAGACGGTGGCTATTGCTCTTGAACAAGAGGGCTCACCACTAGCAAAGTCTTCAATAGGATATCAAGCGTTGTCCGGAAGAATGTAAATATCACCCTCGGTCCCTACATGGTTAAAACATCTAGACAAGAATATGGGCTAGCACAATTAAGTACTAAGTATGCACGCATACAATGTATATGACAAGTATAGTATGACCAAGCAACATGTCAAGGGGACAAGTGATACGAAAGGAATGCCCGTAGCAAAAGAGTAGTATAACAATATGCTATACCATGATGCATGAGATGCAATCCTATGTTCATATATAACGAGGATGTAAGCTCAACCAACTACATGGAAGACCCGAGCGAGCCACTACCCGGATCTAGATTGCTTGTCAAGTAGTACCCAAAACACCCTTGAACAAGGGATAGCATGACATGGAAATCCCTATCAAGGTATTTAAAACCCATGGTGGCATATAGTTTAACGGAATGGGCGGGGCCTTAAATATAACCCCATTTTGCCACCCAATCCCTCAGTGCTAAGTCTCATCCCACAGGAATACATATATATATAAATGCAATATTTAAATGGGAAACTAATATTATTTCAAATCATGTATCATTAGTCAAGTCAAAACCATCGTTTCAAGAATCATGTTCATGCTTAGGCCATAGGCCAACAAGAGTTTCCAAAACATTTCATGATCATTCCATATCAATGCAATAAGAGTAGCTCATCTACATGGGCTTTTCATAACAAACAATCATTACATCTCAATATGGTGCAAGCACCCAATATGCTCAAAGAGCCATGGCAAGGAGATTACGTGATCACAAGTCTTATCATATCATGACAATACAAGAGTTTCATCAAGGGTTCCAATGGAACAATAACGAGGACCATTTTCCCACATAAGTTTTCATGCTGATTTTGATTTTGGCCTAGGATTTTCCAAAAGAGTTTGGGAAGACACATTTTCGTATCTAGAGGTATTTTTATAATTTTATCGGGTGTAATATTATATCACCTTTGGGATCATTAATACTCGAATGAAGAGTGGTTTAGAAGCCTAGATGCAGCATGAATTTCTATCTTAGACTCGAATAATCAAATAACTTACAACTCACTCATGAAATCCCTCAATCAAGTAAGCAAGCAATTAAGAAATCAATAAACTTAACAACTCAGCAATTAGAATCTAGTGCACTATCGCTATCTCAACTCAAAATTGATGGGAACTCAAGAAATGATAATGAATTATTACCATCAACTCCCTCATCATCATCCGGTGGGAAAAAATGTGGGTACATTGCTTTCATATCATCCTCTGCCTCCCAAGTAGCTTTTCCCACAAACTGATTCCTCCACAACACCTTGACAAATGAAATCTCTTTGGTCCTCAACTTGTGAACCTGTCAATCAAGAATTTAAATGGGGAGCTCCTCATAACTCAAATTGTCTTTTACTCCACTACTCTCAACAAGCACAACCAACTACAGATCTCCAAAACACTTCTTAAGTATGGAAATATGGAAGACTGAATGGATGGCTGCAAACTCTGGTGGTAGCTCCAATTCATAAGCTACATTTACCACTATCTTTACAATCTAATAAGCACCAATGTACCTCAGACTCAACTTTCCTTTCTTCCCAAATCACATCACACCTTTCATGGGTGACAATTTGAAATACACCCACTCATTCACCTCAAACTCTAAGTCTCTCTTTCTCATATCAGTATAGGACTTCTGGTGACTTTGCGTGTTCTTCAACCTCTCTCTAATAACCTTCAATTTCTCCATTGACTGGTAAACAAGGTTAGGTCCAATCAACTGAGCTTCTCAAATTTCAAACCAGCTAATTGGTGATCTGCATCTCCTCCAATACAAAGTCTCATAGAGGGTCATCTGAATACTTGAATGATAACTATTTTAATATGTTAATTCAATTAGAGGTAAGTTTTCATCCCAATTACCCTTAAATTCAAAGACACAAGCCCTTAATATATCCTCCAAGGTTTGAATGGTATGTTCTGCTTGACCATCTGTCTAGGGATGAAAGACAGTACTTAAATTCACCTTTGAACCCAATCCTTTTTGGAAAGATCTCCAAAATTAGGATGTGAGTTGGTCTTTTCTGTCCAATGATATATAAGGGAACTCCATGCAACCTCACATCCCATGGATGTACAACTTGGCATACTCTTCTGCAGTGTCAGTCGTCTTAACTGCTAAGAAGTGAGTTGGTCATCCTATCCACAATTACCCATATCGAATAATTTTATTTTTGGGACCTCAGCAAGATGGTAATAAATTCCATGTTGATCATCTACACTTATATTCAGGAATCTCAAAGCTCTGAGCCAATCTACATGGTTTTTCATGCTCAACTTTAACTTGTTGAAAATTTGAGCATTTGGAAACAAGCTAGGCAATATCCTTCTTCATTCTACACCACCAATATACCTCTCTCAAGTGATGAAACATTTTAATAGCACAAGGGTGAATGGAGTTTGTAGAGCTGTGGGCTTCAACCATAGTTCTATCTAGAACACTATCAACGTTCGGAACACACAGTCTACTCTGGTATCTCAAAACACCATTTTCCCCTTTGGAGAAAACCATCACCTTATGCATGTAGAAAACTTCTTTAAACTTGTGTAAGATAGGATCTTGGTCTTTCTTCTCTTTAACCTCCACCACTAAAGATGAAGCAGACCCATTTTTGACATTGACTCCTCCCTCATCATTCTCATCGAGTTAAACTTCGAATCAGGGCAATCTGTGAACTTTCCTAACCAGCTCTTTCTTCCCTTCCTACGTATGGGTTGTACTACCCATTGACAACCTGGTACGAGCATCAATAATGATGTTAGCTTTACCTGGGTAGTAGAGAATTCACATCTCATAGTCCTTGAGTAACTCCAACCATCTTCTCTGCCGCAAGTTGAGCTTCTTTTGACTAAAGTTGTACTGTAGTCTCTTGTTATCATTGAACACATCCACATGTACTCCATAAAAGTAGTGGCACCAAATTTTAAGTGCAAATACCACAACTACCAAATTGAGGTCATGGGTAGGATAATTCATCTCATGAACCTTAAGTTGTCTTGAAGCATAAATGATCTTTCCCCTCTACATCAACACACAGTCTAACCCAACTCTAGATGCATCAAAATATATTACAAAATCCTCTATCCTATTAAGCAGGGTCAACACTGGTGCAATAGTCAATCTTGTATTTAACTCTTGGAAAATCTTCTCACATTCATCGGACCATTGGAACTTGGCCTTCTTCTGAGTAAGTCTAGTCAATGGTGAGGATAGGGATGAAAATCCTTTAACAAATATGTGGTAGTAGCCTCCCAACCCCAAGAAACTTTTTATATCAGTCGGAGAGGTTGTTCTGGGCCAGTTCTTAACTGTCTCAATCTTTTGTGTATCTACTCGAATACCATCATCTGAGATAATATGGTCTAGAAAAGCCATAAACTTGAGCCAACATTCATACTTCAAAAATTTTACATACAACTTATGGTTATTGAGAGTCTGAAGAACAATTTTGAGGTGATTGACATGCTCTTCTTCACCTCCAGAATACACAAAAATATCGTCAATGAACACTATCAAGAACATATCAAGATACTATCTGAATACTCTGTTTATCAAGTCCATGAAGGTTGCAGGTGTATTTTTCAACCCAAAGAACATTACCAAGAACTCAAAGTGATCATCTTGGGTTTGAAAAGCCATCTTCGAGATAGCACATTCTCTCACTTTTAGCTGGTGATAGCCCGACCAAAGTTTAACTTGGAGAAAATGGTGTCACCCTTAAGTTAGTCAAACAAGTCATCTATCCTCGCAAGGGGATACTTATTCTTGACTGCCACCTTAGTCAATTGGTGATAATCAATACATATTCTAAGGGAACCATCTTTCTTTCTCACAAATAGAACTGGAGTACCCCATGGAGTGACACTCGACCTAATAAAACCTTTCTTTAGAAAATCTCTTAACATCTCTTTCAACTCTTTCAACTCGGTTGTAGCCATTCATATGGCATAATAAAGATAGGTAGGGTTATAGGGAAAACATCAATCCCAAAGTCAATCTCTCTATTAGGAGGGACTCTAGGTAGATCCACAAGAAATACTTCAGGAAACTCACTCACAATCGAGAAGGACTCAAGAGTAGTAGGCTCAATATTGTTAGATTTAAATCGTACGAGGTGATAGATGCAGCCTCTAGAGATTAATTTCCTGACCTTAAGGTAAGAAATAAACTTACCCTTAGGCACAATAAAATCTCTCTTCCACTTTATAACAGGCTTATTCGAAAACTAAAATTTGACAATCCAGGTTCTATAGTCAACAGAAGCATAATTGGGGTGAAGCCAGTCTATACCAAGGATCACATCAAAGGAAACCATCTCTAACTCAATCAGATCAGAAAGGGTATCCTTATAGTAGGTGGACACTAACCAATCTCTATAAACTCTCTCGGCTAGAATAGACTCACCAACAAGAGTAGAAACAAAGAAAGGCTCAAGTAAACACATAGGAGAAATCTCAAATTTACTAGCCACATATGGCGTCACAAAGGACACAGTTGCACCCAAATCAAGAAAATCATAACAATCAAAGGTAAATAATCAAAGAATACTCATCACAATATATGGAATAACCTCTTGGTCCTGTCGGTTCCTCATTGTATACAAATGGTTTGTTCCACCGCCTATCTCTAGTGCAATACCTTTCTGAATACTTTTAGTTGGTGGTTCTACAGAAGAAGACTGGGCATTATTGCCCCATGTCGGACACTCACTCTAGAAATGACCTACCTGGCCACATTTATAGTAACCATTCCCTCTCTCTCTACACTTTCTTAAATGCATCAAGGCACATCTTCCACAAAGTGGTTTCCCTTTCTAACCAAGGGCCACACTATCCTGAGATTTGAGACAATGTGCCCTGGAGTTTTACTGACCTTGGGATCTATGGTCATACCTATTACTCAGAGCTGGTGCATTGGCTAATGATGGTGCATAGTTATTAAATCTCCTCTGAAAGTAGGACTTGTCTCCCTTGCTCGTCTTAGGCTGATTAGGCTCTGCTTACTTGGCCTTTTTAGTCAAGTGATCCTCTCTATCCTTCTTCTTATCTTCCTCAAGTTGTTGTACATAGACCATAACTCTAGAAATGTCCATGCCTGGAATCAACAATATTGCCTTATAGTACTTATTCACATGTTTACCCAAGCAAGAGACGAACTTCCTCATTCTTGCTCTCATATCCTTGACCATCTCTGGGGCATACCTGGATAGCTGAATGAGTTTCAGGTGATACTCTTTGACAGTCAACCCCTCCTGCTTCAAGTTCATGAACTCTTCGATCTTTGCCTCTCTTAACTCCCATGGAAATAAGTGATCAAGGAAGGCTTTCTCAAATTCACTTCACTCAGCCAACTCAATATCCTCACATCGACCCTCTTCCCACCGATTGTACAAGATATTTGTCACATCCTTAAGATGATAGGCAACAAGCTCAACTCCCTCAGTCTCAAGCTCATGCATAGCCTTTAGAACTTTCCATATCTCATCAATGAAATTCTGAGGGGTTTTCTTAACCTTTGACCTTGTGAAGACTGGCAGGTTCATCCTCAAGAAGTCCTTAAGTCTGGTAACAATTGGGGGGTCTTGGGAGCTCGATCTAGGAGCTTGTAAACCTCATTTACCTTTCCAAAAGGACACTAGCTCAGTAAGCATAGTATTTGTTCCCAAGAATTAGGCTTATGAAGTGGGTGGCTGAGCAGTAGGCGCCTGTGGAACCTCAATAGTCTTAGCAGGTCAACCTCGTCCTCTAGTCTCCAGTTGGGTAGGCACTTCTAATGGGGGATTCTTAGTATTACTAGTTGAAGTATCCTTTTAGGTGGCAGTATGCATAGAAGACATGATTTGCAAATGCATAACACACGAATTAGAGAAGAGTTTTAATAAAGTTAAACTCTATCGCATAAACTCAGAATACAACAGAAGTGTAATCATTCCTAATGTCCTATATCCTCCTCCTTATAAAGTGTGATATAAAACACAGCTATAAACAAGACTCTACTAGACACGAATTCATAGACTTCCTAGGACTTTTGAACTCTGTGCTCTGATACCAAGTTTGTCATGCCTCGAGTAGGTACCCTTGGCGTGGCTGACACTTGAGAAACCATTGTTGATTCTCTAAGAGAACTAACTGGCCTGGTCATCACATCATACTCAACAACAAAAGAAATTACTCAAAATGAATATCAAGTAGATCAAATAAAATTCTATTACAACAATAATTTCCAATGAACCAAGTTTGGAAGGTAAATCACAATCCTCCACTCAATTTCTATGAAGCCTCTAACTATCAATCTAGATGGTACCATGATAGGACATGGCTATTCCAACACAATTGAAATAAAAGTACTCAAATAAAATGAAATGCTCCTTCGAAAATCTAGGAGGGCTCACCAATTATGGAAGCAAGGAAACTGAACCTCAATGTTGCGCTTTGCTGAAGTCCTCTATCACTTGTATATACATCATTAATGATGCAGACCCAAATGGGTGTCAGTACTTGAGATATACTGGTATGTAAGAATAACTAAAGTAATCCACATAGGTCTCAACTCAATAAAATCGACTTAGAACGCAACAAATTCAACTCATTACTCGACTCAGAAATCAATTCATTCAACTCATTACTCGACTCAATGGATATGAAAGTTTAAAGATTTGAAGTCATGCTTTAATTTAGACTCAATTCTTTATGCAACTTTATTTAATAAAATCATGATATGCTCAATCAAAGGTTGTTTGGAAGTTTCTCTAACCGACATAACTCTCCACCACCATTAGTTTAGTGATGTACAACAAAAGTAACATCATTGTCACGCCCGTACTAAACATGCCAAGGTAAAGGATGATCAAATATTCTCTCTCTCTCTTGAATCAAAAGAGAATTTCCATCTATTAGAACATGAGCCACTAGAGTTAACTACACGATTATGCTACGCTAGCAATGTAGTTCTGGGATGTTTCCTCTTACCCAACTCGGTACTCAATACTCCTTCCAAGACTAAAATATGCTCATAAAAATCAAATCAAGCTCATCTCTTTGACTTATCTCAAACAACTCAACTCAATTTCTCAATAGCTCAATAACTCAGGATTAGCATTCAATGCAATGTAACTCAAGACTCCAACTCTCATCATGTAAGACTCTCGCTTATATGGTTAGTTAATATCATATCAATCATGGTCAACACATAAGATATATTAGATGTTCATCAAGTGTATATGTAAAACAAGAACATGTACTCCTCATGCTAACTTAATCAACTCAGAAAAATTAGACTCATGATCTCAATTAAGTCAGCATACAGAAAAATAGTGAATTTTGCGGTTAGGTTATCAAGCATACAATTAGTATTTTAATTTCATGGTAATAACAATGCAACTTATCAATTTACTCAAGTATATCCATGTGGACTCAAACAAGTGCAAGAAACTTAGAATTTAAGATCATAAGATTTGTATTACTCGATTATTACTCGCAAACTTGACTCAAGGAGATAAAGGGACGCGTGCATGAACCCAATCCAATGCTTTAGGTAGCCTTATATACCTAGTGTTGAGGTTTGATGACCAGAGAACAAGGGTCTATACTCCGCTCATTGAATCTCTCGCTCTTCTTCTCCTCTTCTTAGCCTATATTTTGTTTTTAGCGTAATAGGAGCGTAGGAATGGGTTTAAAAAATCTTTTTTAGCTAAAAATGACCTTTATTTGGTCATGGGTTATGTTTAGGAGGGATGAAAAAGGTCTGGAATGCCCCTAAAAATGAAATATGAAAATTTGCACCTTGAGAAACGAAGTTTGCGTCGCGGACTTCTCCATATCCCTACACTCTCATGAAAAATTTTCCGATCGAGTTTTTTATTCCCGTAGAAAATATAGGAACCCAGTTAAGTTCAAATTCATGACAAGTCCACGACACAAACATGTTGCAAATTTTTCTGAAATTGTGTTTTTGCCTCAAAAAATTATCTTTCGATCAGGTTGCTCTAAAGATCTACCAAGACCATTTTCCCTCACAAATGTTCGTGTTGATTGCGATTCTGGACTCAAATTTGCCAAAAGAGTTTGAAAAGATGCATTTTCTCATCTAAGAGTATTTTGATAATTTTACCGGGTGTAACAATTTATGAACCCACATAAGACTAATATATTCAAATAGACTACTTCACATTATGAGGACAAGTGTAGCGCTGTTTTGACACAGTGTACATATCACTTATTAGAAGACACATGATCCAAAAGTATGCTCTGCAATGTTGTACTGTGTGGTCAGCCAAACTTAGCCCAATCAATTATAATAGGGAGATTCACACAAGAGCATTTAATGTTGTTTATATTTTAGGGTAATTTTTATAGTCCAATCAATGTTCATGTGGTAGTTTAATTAATTTATTTTCTGCGTCTTATAATGCTACAAAGCATGAGCAGTTCGTGCCAGATTCAAGATAATAGAGTATGATTGACTACACCTCGCGAGCTTGGATGGCTATGTTCTTGCAACAGAGGGAGATGCAATTTGTCCATACATGTGAGCATTAAATGAAGAGGATGTAACGTAAAATATTAATGGTGGCGTGAAATATCGTCAATGCTTATTCTAATATTGGAGTGTGTTTTTCAGAAGGATGGCGGCGTGGTATCAGAGCACAGTATTAATATATTAGGAATATGAAAAGACCACATAGAAATACTAAAAATTATAAACAAATTAAAAAAGAATTAAAACAACTCTACAAAATATA
>JBCEWC010010273.1:0-17822 GCA_038996855.1 Solanum aculeatissimum | reverse complement strand
GGGTTTAGGGGACCTTAGAAAGTCAAAAAGAGGCATAGGAATTAATTAAATTACGAATTAACCATTAATGAAATGGATTAATTAACTGAAAAACAGTGTCACACGGTGGAGCTACAGGTTCCGTCCAGTGGTACATGGACCGTGTACTTGTCTATGTACCATGCCTTGGTTTCATCTTCGGCTCGAACTCTCGGAGATTTTCTGGATCACTTCACGGAGGGGGGTCACAGGTTGTGTAGCTTCACATAAACCATGTACTGGTCCGTGGAGCCACACTTGGCCTAGAAACCAGCCCACACCTTGGCCAACTTACTGCCCCACTTGAAGGACCCTCAAACGGACCGTTTGGAGTCCCACGGACCGTGAGGTGGTCCGTTGGACTTGACTTAGTCTAGGGATTGGAACCTGACCACCCTGATCCCACTGGATCACCACACATACCGTGGAACCTCACACAGTCCGTGGTCCTGTCCTTGGGCAATTTCCAGAGCCTATTCCCAGCGTTTTCCGAATTACAGGCAGTCTCACTGTTTGTGCTATAACTTCCTCATACGAACTCTGAATTGAGTGAAACCAGTTGCGTTGCGAAGTTAACGCAAAGAGATTCAATTTGATATATAGTATCTCACACAGTTCATTCCGTACCAAAAATAATGATTCCTCAAAGTACACTGCTCAAACAACCTCTCTAGGCCACCAAAAGGTCCGTTTTGCATTCGGCCACTTAAACTCAACCCATGGCTACCAAACTTTAACCATAACAAGTATAACATCATACAAGATCAACCATAAGAAGTTTTTGAAAACTTTTGGGTCGTTACACTCCATGACTCGTGGATTGATCCTTAAGTTTGTAGATGGGTCTCGTATGAGTTTCCAGTACCTAACCTGACTCAGGACTTACTTACACAACTCCATCTATGACTCATAGAGAATTATATGAGCCGTGAATGGGTCTCGTGGATGATAGTTCAGTATGCCAAACAGGAACTGTACACTGTCTCACGAAATCCCCCACGAGCCATAGAACAGTCTACGACTCATAAGAAGGGTCTTGTGAACTCAAACTTCTTTCTAGTTCATTTCTACAATTCTCGTGTGTTCTTGATTTCTATTCATGGAACTAACTGGTTTTGTGATTATGTGTCTTGTATGTACTATGGCCCCTAAATCTAAAAAGGATGAGATACGAGCTATGAAGACCCGCTTGCAAGATGAGACAACTTATTCAGAGCATGCCCCTGAGGCTAGTGGCTTTGTAGAGGAGCTTGGCATCCAGCCAGACTCTGACGTAGAGCCACATTAGACTCGAGCGACTTCCCGAAATACTTCATCACAGGCTATTGTAGTCTGACCTCCCTAGTCTGATGAGGGAGGGGATCGGGCTAGCAGTAGCATTCAGATGACCTTCTCCAAAAAGGGGTCAGGATCTGGTTCTGAGGAGGGTTCAAACTCCTCACCATCTCCAGTCCTCACACATCTAAGTCCTCGCCAGATGTAGCAGACAACAGGTGGTGCGTGAAGGGCATGTTGACTATTTTTACGGAGGATATATAGCCCAACGAGTGAGGCCATCCAACTCATTCTATATTGGAGAAGTCCCGGGTCATCACCAGAGGGCTCGATAGTATCCCAGGGACGAAGGACACGATCATATGGCATGGACTCCAGTGGGTAGCCCAGCCAGCGGAGAGGTACTCACTGGCATTGCTGAGGGAGTTTTACGCCTCTTAAGCTACCACAATACACAACACTCTTCAGTAAGAGAAGAAGCCCTTCAGCCAACCCAGTCTTAAGGAGATTCGAGTGCGGGGTCGAGTGGTTGATATATAAAGAAGACCATCTGACGTATGTTATTTGGAACCAAGTTTGCGGCCCCCAGTTCTACAGCTGAGTTCAACCACAAAGTGGGGCAGGCGCGTGACTTGGGCCTCATGAGGGAGTAGGAGCATTGAGCCCCGTTTGATAATATAGGTGGCTACCCACATTACTGCACCTAGACCATACCCTGTATGGGTAGCCATACCCTTAGAGCCTATTGTCAAGGCTTCGCTCAGCTTCCTCGCTAAATTTTGGTGGGTGGTGGTTTGCTCGAGGATCCAGTCTACGCTTGTAGACAACACCTTGACACCGGAGAGAGCTGTGTTGGTAGCCAATATCTTAGCTGGCTATGCTATTGATTGGGTAGCGCTGATCTTTAAGCACATATATGAGGCAACCTTGAGGAGGTCCATGATGATTTCCTTCCCATGCTTGGTACACAAATTATGTTTGATGGAAAGGGTTCGTTTTATATATCATGTGGACATTATATTGACTGTACAACACATAATGGATGTCGGTCTGATCAAGGCCGATGAGAATCCAGTTGCTATAAGGAGGAAACCGAGGTTGCAGATAGTACTTCCAGACTTACCTGCCTCCATGCCTATGACCGAGCCATCTAGTTCGGCTATTGCACAGACCACAAAGAGGCCCCCACTGACAGAGACTACTGAGGGAAGGAGGCCCACTATTTCTAATGCCATTATCCCAGAGTCTACCGTTGCTTCATCAGCACCTACCGGCATTGCATTTGTGTTGGAAACATCATTCTAGGCCCTGGCATAGAGACTGGCACACGCTGAGTCATAGTTGGCTCAACTTCTATAACAGTTGAGGCCTTGGGTCTACCAGGTTATTTCAGAGGCGGAGATTCGCATGTAGGCGTTCACCACCACAGCTATCAGAGAGGGACTAGCACCGGTGGATGCACATATTGATACTTTTGAGGAGCGAATCCAAACGAGGCTTGACACAACGCCTCTGATTGATTTGTTAGCCATGCAGATGGCGGTGCAACAACTCTGGGCCGACATTGCTGCAACATTGGTTACTCCATTAGGTTTCCCATCCACTACACCAGCTACAACACCTATTGTTAATCTGTTTTGCTCTTGAGGAGCCCACACACGCTTTTCTCGAGAAATAACCTCGCATAAATGATGCAGATGTGGAGCGTCAGAGTGTGGAGCGGATAGAGAAGGAGGAGCTGAGGATCACCCTGGACAGATCCCGAGAGGAGGAGGTAGGATAGGAGTACGCACGACATATGCTTAAAGGCGCGAGTTTCTTCCATGTTGCTCCGACTGTCGAGGAGTCCACCAGGTCTTTGGAGGGTGGATAGAGTGAGACAGAGAGAGACGCTTAGGTGCCCAGGTATGTTTCTTTTGACCCCTATTCTTTACATTTTACTGTTGTGCATTTAGGACAATGTACTTCCTTTTTTATGGGGTGTGGGTGGTTATACGGCCTCAGTGAAGTCTGAGTAACCTTGGTCACAACTATCCCAATTTTTTATATCCAAAGGATTTTCTTGTCTATGTTCTTTCCCTATGGATTTTATTTTATGTTGAACCGACATGTTTAGGATGTTTTAAGTAGCATGTATAGTATAGAGCATTGATATTCATGGCATAGTAAAATTTTGTAAAAAAATAATACCCACTAAATTTTATTTGTTAGTCTGTTAGTGACTATGCATGATTAGGCTATCCTTATGGTGTTTTTTCTGACAAGTGTGTGACTGTAATAAAGAGCATGATCTGATTAGTTGTGTAAAACATGTAAAACAAGTCCCATGAGCGAGTGAGCATAGTTGCATGATTCTCTACTGTACTATAATTCAGAACTTGCCCTGTTACTCAGGATTTAGACTTTAGGTTAGCTGGTTAGAAAAGGATCTTATGCGATTATTCTAATTGAGTTCACTTAGCTTAAATAAACCAACCAAAAATATTAATTACCCTTGGTCCCTGTTTTGAGCTAAACATCGACCCTAGTCTTTGTAAACACCTAATAGCCTAAGCCTTAATAAATGATAAATCCCAAGTTCGGCCTTGGTCTTTCCTTAAACACTGTGAATCTCAACACAGGCTAAAAGCCTAAGTTGAGGGTGGCTACCCAACAAGTGGCCTTGGTTCGAAGGTTAAATATTGTGCACCTCAGCTTAGGCCAAAAGCCTAAGTTGAGGGTGTCTGGTATAAGGGGAATTCATAAAAAAAGGAAAAAGCCTTAGTGATACAAAGAAGGAAAGAAGGAAAAAAAAGAAGAAGAATAAAAGGGGTGCAAGAAAAATAATTAATTTGCCAAAGTTCAAAATAGTGTACATGGATAAGGACAAAGTGCTAAAAAGAAGAAAAACACACCCTTAGATAGGTGAAAAATAGGAGAAGGGGAGATGAAAAGAGAAGTGATAGGTTGGTAGGACGAAAGTGGTAACTAATGTAGTATCAAGGAGGGTTGTAGTCACTATTTATCCAAATCATCATTCCAATGCCCCCTGAGCCTACATTAAAAGTTTGAAAAGTCCTAAAGTGATCCTAGCTCAACTAGTCGACAGGTCATAAGTGTAGAGTATAGGGGCAAACATATGATATTAGGTACAGTAGTTGAATATCTTTTGTGAGAGTGAGTGTTTTGATACAGTCCCAATGAACTTAAACTGAAACATATCACCCAGAGGGTTGAAGGGACTTCTTTTCTATGAGGGCATTTGCATTGCATTGTTACACACGATCGCATGGCTTGTCATAGTCGCACTACTAGAATTAAATTGTGTGCATTGGTTCACTAGATAGCTAACTGATATGTTCTTTGAGGATAATTGGGTATCTATGGAGGTTTTGATATATTTTTTGCCATTGGATTGATTTTTGTGTCTCTGTGCTGCTTAAGTAGATTGAGTTTGTCACTTGAGGATAAGAAATAATTTTAAGTTGAGGGTGTTGATGTGCTACCAAAATACGACACGTTTAATGCTTGAAACTTGGGATTTTGTGCGTTCTCAAAGAGATGTTAGTAGATTTGATGTTTGTTTTTGTAGGATTCTAGTGTTGGCATGGTTCTGAGCATGAAATAAAGTTTCTGCGCCAAAGTGGCAGTTGACGAGACCCTCTACGGGTCATGGGTCATTTTTCTAGTCATAGAGGGGGTCTTGTTTGTTCTTCCAGTGAGAGGGTGCAAAGGGAGTTCCACTCTATGAGACTAGAGCACGAGTTGTGGACCAACATATGGGTCGTAGAGTGAGTTCGTGAATAGAGGAAGCAGAGTGAGGGGGTCTTGTTTGTTCTTCCAGTGAGAGGGTGCAAAGGGAGTCGTGGACCAACATATGGGTCGTAGAGTGAGTTCGTGAATAGAGGAAGCAGAAAGTGAAGAGTCTCTGAAAGTGGCTCAGATGAGACCCTTCATGGGTCGTGGAAGACTTCACGACTTGTGAAGGAGGTTTCGTGCTGAACTCCAATAGCTTCAACAGCCTTCTACGAGACCCTGACTCATGGGCTGTGAACTGTCCTACAAGACGTAAAGTAGGCTCGTGACCAGTGCCGACATAATTGTCCTATTTCATTTCAGCTTTATATTTTTAGTACTATAAATAGTTTTTAGTTTTTTTTAATGAAGAACGGTCAGACAATTAGCAGAATTAGGGAGAGAAAAAAGAGAGAAACACTTGTGAACATCTTTTGTGATTTTTAATTAATTCAAGTTTGCAATTTTATTGAGATTCCGGATTTTGTTCTTCAGATCTTGTTGTGTAAGTTACTTAATTATGTAGTTTTCTTATGTAATTTCTAATCAAACAACAAGGATGCATAGTTAAGTCCACAACTAGGGTTGTAGGAACCATGACGCACTAGCTAAGATAAAACTGGATTACTTGCAATTTCTTGAATGATGAATAGGATGTATTAATTAACTTCTTCAAATTAATTGAATTTTAACGAAAGCCTACGTTAGAAATCGCCTAGTATAACCTGCCCGATCCAAGAGGTGACAAATAGGGAAAGAAGTAATTAACAGAGGTTGATTGACTATTTCTCAACTAATTAGGCTACTAAGGGTAGTAGTTTTGGTCTGGGATAAAAAGTGAGGGTTTGTTATGTCACATCACAGAGACCAATCTAGTAATGTGATGAAAGTAACCTAGATGCCCGATCAGATATTTAGGAGAATTTAACTCACTGTCCTGCACCTACACACCAAACAAGAGTTGTTAGTATCCGAAAACACTTATCTAGGAAGTCATGGGAAACACGTCACCCTAGTTAGTTTCTCTACTGGTTGCAAATAAATCTACTATTGTAGTTTAAGATTTATTTTTATCGCAAATTCCCCCTTTTACATTTTAGTCATTTTTATTTTCTCTATTTTTGGGAGATATTAGAGTATATCTAGTCAAGTTATTGAAAGTGTGCTAATCCAGGGTCTACCTTGTTCCTCATGGAATCGATCCTAACAAAGTTAGGTTTAAATACTTGAGTACGACCGTTTTAAAACCTCATGAGTAGGGGTGTGTGCTAAGCGTAAGCGCAGAGTGGAGAGCAATCCTCTGGCTGATCAAGTTACCAATATCGAGTTTTGGACCACCATCTCTATGATAGCCCAAGCCATGACCAACCAAGTGAACTAATAGGTGGTGGCTCCTCCAAATGTGATTAAACTGCCTTAAAGGGTTAGGTACTTTACATGAATGAATGCTCCGAGTATCATGGGTTCAATATAGATAAGGATTCCCAAGACTTCATTGATGAGGTGTATGTTATCATTGCTATAATGGATGTACCTTCAGATAAGAAGGTGGAGTTTTCAGCCTAGCAACTTAACAGTATTTCTCAAGTATGGTACAATCAATGGAAGGATAAAAGAGTTGAAGAGGGTCCCATAGGTTAGGAAAATTTCAAGTTGCATTTATTGGCAGCTTCTTTCCACTTTAATTGAGGGAGGTGAAAGTGTTGGAATTCATCAATCTTAAGCAAGGAAATATGAGTGTGAGGGAGTATTCCCTCAAGTTCACAAAATTGTCCAAGTATGCTCCTTCCTTGGTAAATGATGCCCGTTCCCGAATAAATAAGTTTATTTTGGGGGGTGCCAAACTTAGTGGTGAAAAATTGATGAACCACAAAGCATATTGTCATGACGCGAACCTAGGGCCTAGCCATGACATGACAAATATGACACCCGAAGGTTCCCTATCTGAGCCTCTTGATCATATCATAAGCATACATAAGGCAAAGTAAGAAATTCATAAGAGAGTAAGCAAGTAGAACGTATCAATATAATAGTCATAGTTTCCTTTAGGGGAATTACAACATCCTTAGTGTAAAACATCCTCTACATGATAGGATCTTGGCGGGAACTAGAACATGCTACTAGCTCATCCTCAAGATAAAATAACAATCAAATCATAAAATCTCAACATGAAAACATAACATGAACAAGGCTTGTCCCCGAAGCATGGGAACTCAACAACAATCTTTAAAATCTCTACTCTGAATCTAGCCACGAAATAAAGGAGCAGTCTCATCGTCTGTCCCTACATAGTTAGATCATATAGGCAAAGATATATGCATTAGTACGTGGAATGTACTAATTATGCTGGTATGCCATACACCAAAGAACATTGTAACATAATATCAATATGTATTATCATAATCAATAGAGTAAGGACACAATATGAATAAATAATGCATGTTTAAAACCATGAGTAGAAGCATCATCAAAACCTTTCATGACCTAGCATACATATGTGGGAATAAGATCATAACCGAAAACAAGACCATTCAGACTATTGTATAGAATCCCAATGTTGCCTCTATACTGGAGAAAGAGTAGTCTACTTTGACAAGGTAAACTAACTCACCTTACGAGATCCTTCCTATTTCGGTGGGTGTTTTAACATGAACCTTATGGGATCCTTCTCATTTCAGTGTATGCTTTAAATATGTGGATCTACTAACATAATATCATATAGGCACATAATCATAAACCTACGGTGGCACATAGTTATGAAACTTGAGGATTTATATAAATAGTCCTCCTCACACAAGCTCATTCTGTGCTAAGTCATATCCCACGAAATACATAATCATGCATATACATAGATTTTAAAATAATTC
Source organism: Solanum aculeatissimum (assembly GCA_038996855.1). Classification (NCBI taxonomy): domain Eukaryota; kingdom Viridiplantae; phylum Streptophyta; class Magnoliopsida; order Solanales; family Solanaceae; genus Solanum; species Solanum aculeatissimum. The sequence continues at coordinate 9,888 of JBCEWC010010273.1, read as the reverse complement.
ATACTTTATCAAAATCATACTTTCATAACTTGTAAAATAGTCATTATAACTTCATGAAAATATTTCATATTATAAGAATAGTCCATCTACATAACTTTCACATAGTGTGGGTATACTCCCCATCTTAACATCATCATTAGGGTCTTAAGTCACCCTCATCATCATATCATCATCATTAGGGTCTTAAGTCACCCTCATCATCATATCATCATCATCAAAACATATTTTTCATACTTAGGATATGGTTCATGAAAATTATAACTTTATCATAGAAAATTAGGGTCATGTGTGGGTTCATGAAAAATTGAGCTAAAATCATGCAATTAGATGAAAATCATAGAGGAATCATGCAATTGAAATCAATTTGAATTATTAGTAAAGGAACCTATATCAATTCAACAAGCACTAATCATTATATACTTAAAATCACTTTCTTTCACTTGAAAAATCATAAAAATCATGTAATCCTTCATAATTCATGAATAAATTTGTATAATAATCATGTAGGAATCATAATCCAACCATTTGGAATAGCACCATAAGAACCCATGAAAATCCATGCTCAAACTTTGAGAAAAAAGTGAATTGAATTGGGCTTCATGGATGAATATAGTCCATGAATGAAGCCCCACATACCTCAAGTGAGAATATCTAAATTTGAGGAAGAAAACTCTTGAAATTCCTTCGCCAAACCTTCAAACCCTAGCTTCAATGGAGAGATCCTTAGAGAGAGAATTTCTAGAACTTTGGAAGAGGTTTTGAGAGTGAATGAGATAGAATGAATTAAGAATATATTTTATATGAGTTAGGTCAGTTAAGTTAGTTAGAAACCTCAAATGTCATATTTTAGGAGTTAAACATATTGGAAATAACCAAAAAGCCCTTTATTTAAAAGTTATGGGACCCATATACAAAACCCCTTTTGTGCTCGTAAATCATTCCACAGGTCATGCTTTGGTTCGTACAAAGCATGGTCCCAAAAATTGAACTTTGAAACCACGAAACCTCATGTGTGGTCCATAGTTACATTTATGGACCGTAAAACCCTTTGTAGAGTGACTTCTAGACTTGGAAAAATATTCATTCCTCTGGGTCCTTTTTCACGATCCAGTCTACGAGTCGTGATTCCATTCATGACCTATCCTATTCCTCGTGGAGTGAATTTTAGTGACCAAAAATTTTACTAATTTTTTGTACCTCATCCACGAGACCGTTTTACGACTCGTGGTCTAAACTATGAGCCATAGATTGGCTCGTAAAATCAAATTAGTTTAAAATTTCACATCTTTTCCATTTTCAAACTTTTTAACATACAGTGTGTTACAATATATCCCCCTTGGGAGTACTCATCCTCAAATGAGACAAAAGCATGCTTGAAAAGAATAGAAACAATCACCAACACATTATGAATGCAAAAATGCAACATAAACATCATTTTCATAAAATTATCAAACTTATGGATAAAATATCATTCAATAACAGTCTTATGATCATGCATGTATGCAATATGACAAGGAAACACGTGAGAATTTGGAAGAATAGATTATATTAGATAAGAATAGATTATATTAGATACCTTAGACTTGAATAGAATGAAAGAGGTAAGGATATTATTTTATCATGTCCACCTCATCTTCCCAAGTAACACTCTTAACTTGTTGGTTCCTCCATAACACTTTGACGGTTGCCATTTCCTTATCTCTCAATATCTTCACTTGTCGGTCCAAAATCTCAACTGGTACTTCTCCATAGATCAAATCCTCCTCAATAGTCATGTCCTTTAATGGAACAATAAAATTAGGATCACCCATGTATTTTCTCAACATCAACGCATGAACCATAGCTAACTCCATAGGAAAATCTAGCTCTTAAGCTACCTTTCCAATGCTCTTCACAATCTTATAAGGTTCCACATATCTAAGACTAAATTTTCCCTTCTTGCCAAATTGTTGTACCCCTTTTATAGGTGAAACCTTCAAATACACCAAATCACCTTCATCAAACTCAAGGTCTCTTTTTCTAACATCGTCATATGACTTTTGATGACTTTGGACAACCTTCAACCTTTTTGTTATGACCTTTACTTTCTCTATAGCATTAAGTACTAAATCTGGTCTAATGAAGGACATCTTTCCAACCTCAAACCATCTACACCGTCTACCATACAAAGCTTCAAACTGCACATCTCAATACTTGAGAGAAAATTATTGTTATAAGCAAATTTAATAAGAGGTAAGTGATCATCCCAACCACCTTTGAAAAATCAAGAATACATGCCCTCAACATATCTTCTAATGTTTGGATTGTCCTTTCAGCTTGCCCATCCATTTGAGGAAATAATATGGTACTTAGCTTCACCTTAGTACCAAGGCCTTTTTGGAAAAAACTCCAAATATGAGAAGTGAATTGAGCACCAAGATTTGATATAATAGACAATCGCACCCCATACAATCTTACCAGTTCTTGAATATAAACCTTAGAATATTCTTCTGCACCATAAGAAGTATTGACCAGTAAAATATAGGCTATTTTTGTAATTCTACCAATAACCACCCATATTGAGTCAAATTACTTCCTAGCCTTTGGCAGACCCATCATGAAGTCCATATTTACTTCCTCTCATTTTCAAGTACCTATCTCAATATCTTGGGCCAAACCACCCGGTCTTTGGTGTTCCATCTTTACTTGTTAACAATTTGCACACTCTATTACATACTTTGATATATCTTTCTTCATGTCATTCCATCAATACACCTCTTTTAAATCCCTATAAATTTTGGTGGATCCTGGATAAATAGAATACTTAGAGTTATGAGCCTCATCAAGTATCTTTTCCCTTAGTCCATCAACATTAGGCACACACAACCTCCTTTGGTAGTGAAGTACTTCATCTTCCCTTTGTGAAAAGATCTCAATCATCTTATCAACCACCAACGTTTTCCACTCAATCAAAGTAGGATCCATGTCTTGTTTAGCTTTAACTTCCGCTATCAAAGATGATTTCACCCCATTTTGCACTAATATACCACCATTGTTCAAATAATTCAACCTCACTCCCAAACAAGCCAAACAATGCACCTCCTTAACTAACTCTTTCTTTCAATTCTTAACATGTGTAATGTTTTCCATAGACACTCTACTCAATGCATCGGCCACAACATTAGCCTTGTTGGGTGATACATCACACTCATGTCGTAATCCTTTAGAAGCTCCAACCACCTCTTTTGACTTAGGTTCAAATCCCTTTGGCTAAACACATATTGTAAACTCTTGTGGTCATGGAATATATCAATATGCACCCCACAAAGAGAATGTTGCCAAATATTTAATGAAAATACGACAACCAATAATTAAAGATCATGAGTTGGATAGTTCCTTTCATGCACCTTCAACTGCCTGGAGGCATAGGCAATGACTTTCCCATGTTGTATCAACATACATCCCAAACCTATATCTGACGCATCACAATACACAACAAAACCATCCAGACATTCAGTCCATGTCAAAATAGGAGACAAAGTAAGACGATCTTTTAACATTTGGAAACTTTTCTCACACTTATCAGAAAATTGAAATTTCACCTTTTTTTGAGTCAACTTCATCAAAGGAGAGGCAATGGAAGAGAACCCCTCAATAAATCTCTTATAATATCCGGAAAAATCTAAAAAACACCTAGTGTCAGATGGAGACAATGGTGTAGGCCAATCCTTCACCGCCTCCGTATTCTTTAGATCAACTCTAATACCATCACCCAAAATAATGTGGTCAAGAAAAGCCGCCTCCCATAGCCAAAACTTTGTAAAAGGTCACCTATCTCTCAATATTTGCAACATGATTCTCAAATAATCCTCATACTCCTTTGCATCCCATGAATAAACTAATATTCATCTATGAACATAACCATGAACATATCCAAGTATGGTTTGAACTATTCATCAAATCCATGAAAGCGGTAAGAGCATTCGTTAGTCCAAACAACATAACTAAGAATTCAAAATGACCATATCGAGTTCTAAATGTCATCTTTGGAATGTCATCCTCCTTCACCATCAATTGGTGATACTTGGACCAAATATCAATCTTAAAGAAGTAGCTTGCACCTTGTAGTCGGTCAAATAGGTCATCAATCCTCAAAAGTGGATACTTGTTTTTGATAGTCACCTTATTCAATTGCCAATAATCCACACACATCTTAAGCGAACCATCCTTCTTCCTTACAAATAATATGAGAGCACCCCATGAAGACATAATAGGCCTTATAAACACTTCATCAGGCAAGTCCGTTAAGTGTTCCTTCAATCCTTTCAATTCTTCGGGCCCATTTGATATGGAGGTATAGAAACAGTTGAGTATCCAGTATAAGATCAATGCCAAAGTTAATTTCCCTTTCAGGAGGAATACCAGGCAAATCATTGAGAAAGATATCAGACAACTCATTAATTATATGAATTGAATCAAGAGTAGGAATACTGGGCTCAACATCTATGACTTGGACAACATGATATATGCAACCTTTGTAAATCATTTTCAGACAAGCTTAACCTTGAACACCAAATTTGTTCCTATTCACTCAAGGATGGACTCATTAGGAACTTGGAATGTGACTATACGGGTTCTACAATCAATAGTAGCATAAGATGCATGCAACCAATTCATACCAAGAATAATATCAAAATTGATCATATCAAGTTCAACAAGATCACATGGAAAGCCTTTATGCAAGACCAACATGGGACAATTTCTATAAGCTTTCTTGGCTAGGATCGACTCACCAATTGGAGTATAAACTGAGTAAGGTTCTTAAGACTTCGGGAGAGACATTAAACTCTATGGCAAGGTAAGGAGTAACAAAAAACATAGTAGCACCAAGGTCAAGCAAAGAATATACATCATTATCAAAGACTCTTAATATACTGGTAACCATATCGGGAGACTCCTCAACCTCTTGCCTAGCATGCAAAGCATTGAACCAATTACCACGTGGACTTCCTAATTGAGCTTGGGTACCTTGTTTCATTTGTCCTCTTTGAGCTACTTAGACTTGAGGAAGTCCATCCCTACCTTTGTTAGCAACATTAGGATACTCGACAATCTTGTGCCCCAGTCTCCCACAACCAAAGCAAACATTTGTACCTCATAAATAATCTCCAACATGATTCTTTCCATACTTAGGATACTTAGGAGGAATAAAACCACCCTTTACAATATCACCTTGAGCCTTAGGGTTAGGCACCCTATCTTTATCAAACCTTTGAGAAGCACCTTTAGACGACCCTTGGCCTTATTGGAAACGGCCACCACCAGACTTAGCATGTGAAAACCCACCATCAAAATAAGCCCTTTTTTACTTTCTTGTCTTTATCTTTTGAACTTTCTCACTCTCGACTTGTTCGACATATGTAATGAGTCGTGAAATATCCATCTCCTTGATAAGCATTATAACCTTATACTCTATCTTCACCAAGTCGGATACACCCTAGGTGAACTTGTTCATACGAACCCTAGAGTTGACCACCAAAGAAGGATCATACTTGGATAATTTGGTGAACTTGAGGGTATGCTCCCTTACACTCATGCCACCTTGCCTCAAATTCATGAACTCCATCACTTTAGCTTCTCTTAGCTCAAGGGGAAAGAAATGATCAAGGAAAGCGACCTTAAATATCTCCCAATCAATATAGCCTTCTTCCACTCTTTTAAAGTTCCATTGTGTGAACCAAACTTGAGCAACTCTCTTAAGTTGATAAACTGCCAATTCGGCCTTATCCTTGAAAAATATGCCCATAATCTCCAACACCTTATAGACCTCATTAATGAACTCTTGTGGATCCTGATCTACCTTGGAACAATGGAACTCCGGAGGATGTATTCTAGCAAAATCCCTTATCCTAAAAGCTAGGGTAGGAGTCCTTGAAAAAGTAACAACTTGAGCCAACATAGTAATAGTGGCCCTAAACTCATCATTAGTAACTTGGTTGGAACGAGGGACTAGAGGAAATTGAGAAGCCAGAGGAACTTGGTCCTCATTAGCATCAACTTCCTAGGAAATAGAGCACATCACAGAGGCATTTTCTGAAAATATCAAAGGACAAGCATTATGGAATAAGAATATTGAAGGCACAATATAGATCACAAAAGAAATGAAGATTTCCTAAATGTTTCATAGACTCTTTCTCATGGATATGGCCTGCTTTACACCTATGAACAAGACTCTATTAAACGTGGCATGTTGGACTCCCTAGGATACTTTCAAACCTTGTGCTCTGATAACAAGTGTTTCATGACCCGAACCTAGGGCCTAGTCGTGACATGGTGAATGTGACATCTGAAGGTTCTCCATCCAAACCTCTTGATCATATCATAAGTGTACATAAGGAAAAGTAAGCAATTAATAAGATAGTAAACAAGCAAATCATATCAATATAAAATTCATAGTTTCCTGGGGGGGAATTAAGACATCTTTAGTCCTAAACATGCCTATACATCCTAGGATCTTGGTAGGGACTAGAACATGCTATTAGCTCACTCTCAAGATAGAATAACGATGAAATCATAAAGTCTCAACATGAAAGTATAACATGAACAAGGCTTTTTCCCGAAGCATGGGAACTCACCAAAAATCTTTAAAAGCTTAACTCTAAATCTAGCCGTGAAATAGAGGAGTAGTCTTGTCGTCCGTCCCTACATGATTAGATCATGTAGAAACATATACTAAGGTATGCTATGCATCAAAGAATATCATCAGATAATATCAATATGCATAATCATAATCAATAGAGTAAGGACAAAATATGAATGATCAATACATGTTCAAAACCATGAGTATAAGCATCATCAAAACCTTTCATAACCTAGCATATATATGTGAGAATAAGATCACAACCAATAATAAGACCATACATACTATTACATGGGATCCGAATATTTCCTCTACACTAGAGAAAAAGTAGTCTACTTTGCCAAGATAGACTATACCTCACCTTATGGGATCCTTCCCATTTTGATTGGTGCTTTAACATGAACCTTACAGGATCCTTCCTACTTCAGTGTATGCTTTTCATATGTGGATCCACAAATATAATACCATATAGGCATATAATCATACACCTATGGTGGCACATAGTTATGAGACTTGAGGATTTATATAAGGACTCTCAAATATAATTCCCCTCACACGAGGTCATTCAGTGCTAAGTCATATCCCACGGAATACATAATCATGTATATAGATAACTTTCAACATAATTCATACTTTATCAAAATCATACTTTCATAGCTTGTAAAATAGTCATTACAGCTTCTTGAAAATATCTCATATCATAGGAATTGTCCATCTACAAAACTTTCACATAGTGTGGGTGTAATCCTCATCTTAACAACATCATTAGGGTCTTAGGTAACCATCATCATCATATCATCATCATCATAGCATCATCATCATTATTAAAATATACTTTTCATACTTAGGCTCATGGTTCATGAAAATCATAGTTTTATCATAGAAAATTAGGACCATGTGTAGGTTCATGAACAATTAAGCTAAAATAATGTAATTAGATGAAAACCAAAGAGGAATCATGCAATTGAAATTGATTTGAATCATTAGTAAAGGAACTCATATCAATTCAACAAATCCTAATCATCATATACTTGAAATCACTTTCATTCACTTGAAAATCATAGAAATCATGTAATTATTCATAATTCATGAATAAATTGGTATAATAATTATGTAGGAATCATAATCAAACTATTGGAATACCACCATAAGAACCTATAAAAATCCATGCTCAAACTTTGAGAAAAAGGGAGACTTGAGTTGGGCTTCATGGATGGATCTAGTCCATGAATGAAGCCCTATATACCTCAAGTAAGAATCCCTAAATTTGAGGAAGAAAAATCTTAAAATTCCTTAGTCAAACCTTCAAATCCTAGCTTCAACAGAGAGAATCCTCAGAGAGAGAATTTCTAGAACTTTACAAGAGGTTTTGAGAGTGAATGAGATAGCATGAATTAGGAATAGATTTTCTAGGATTTAGGTCGGTTAAGTTGGTTAGAAGGGGAAAAATGACATAGTTTAGGAATTAAAAAAATTGGAAATAACCACAAAGCCCTTCATTTATAAACTACCAGACCCATCTACCCTTTCACGGCCTATAAATCATTCCATGGGTCGTGCTTTGATTCGTACAAGGAATGGTCCCAAAAATTGAGCTACTAAAAGTTTTTCTTTGAAACCACAAAACCTCATGTACGGTCCATAGTTATATTTATAGACCGTAAAACCCTTCATAGAGTGACTTCCAGTCTTAGAAAAATAGTTATTCCTTAGGGTTCCTTTTCACGATCCAGTCCATAAGTCGTGGTTCCATTCATGAACCATTCTATTCCTTGTTGAGTGAATTCTAGTGACCACAAATTTTAACATCTTTCTCGACCTCATCTATGAGACCTTTGCACGACTCGTGGTCCAATTCATGAGCCATAGATTTACTCATAAAATCAAATCAGTTTAAAATTTCATAACTTTTCCATTTTCTAGTCTTTTCAACATGCAGGGTGTTACACTTATCAAAGAGATGGACATTTCTTGGTCATGATATATGCCAAGCAAATAGAAGGGAAGAAGCTCAACGAGAGAAAAGTGAGGGAGTCTAAGAAGGCTTAGTTTGAAGGTGAGTTTTCACAATCAAAATTTGGTGGTGTTAATGACTATTTCCAACAACGCCAAAGATTTCAAGGCCATGGTTATCCATAAGTTTTTGGGTTAAAGATTTGACAAAGATAGGGTTTTCAACACTAAGGCCCAATGTCACAACCTAACTTTACAGTCTATGATGATGCCTACCTTAAGCCTCCTATAGGCAAGTCTAAACTTAACCTAGAATAACTAGTAATAGGTGTGGAGTAGAAATAGTCCAACACAATACAACCAATAAGCTAACCATAAGTGAAAGCAAAACTGCTACTAGAAATATACACACTACAACTACAACACCCTCTTGAATGTCACCTATACAGAGCTACTATAGACATGATAAAATACAACTGAGTCATAATATCCATATATATATACATAGGCACATAGTCAAAACAATGTATAAGACAAGTCTCGAATAACAAAACATAGCCACAGGAAACTGGAAGAATCCAAAAATGTCAAATGCTCACCACTAGTCTCCAAATAAGGAAACTACAATAGGAGAAATCAATATTGCTAGCTCATGCTAGGACCTACATCACGAAATAGATGCAGAAAGTAGGGTGGGTACAAAAAATATGGTACCTAGTGGAATCATAGGCAGACTGAGTAAGAATAGTAAATAAAAAGGGATGAACAAGAATATAATTCCACAAGTGGCTAATCATATTGTCACGCCTCCAACTCTACAAAGACGGACAGGCACTCGGTGCCCTCTAGGACCAAGAGAACCAACATATAACCTGTACTTATCATGTATATGTCTATGACAATTCTACTAAGATAGAAGATCAAAATAAGTAGCACCAGCTTACATACAAGACTTGGAAATTGAGGCCACAACTATTTAAAGACAAGATACAACCAAACTAATATACAATAAGTCTACAAAGCCTCTACAAGATAGAAAACCTTAACACAGGTCTGGACAGGTCCCGACTTACATCAAACTATTATACAATACCAAAATGCATAAACTACATACTCAGTAAAGCCCCGGATCAACTTGGAGCTCACCAAAAGAAGCTGAGTGTTGGGTGCGTCTATATTGGAGGTCTACTAGCTGGAGTACCTGTACCTGCAGCATGAATTGCAGCATCCTCCATGAGGGATATCAGTACGAAATAATGTACTGAATATGTAAGGCAATAACACATGCAAAATGAAAACTCAAGTGAAATCAAGCA